>CM062805.1:1065176688-1065386447 GCA_031772625.1 Pinus tabuliformis | reverse complement strand
GATGTATCTTCAACAAAGGAAAGGAATTCCTGAGACAAATCGCCATGAGATAGTTGAAGCAGATTGGGGTTTGTGTGAAGAAACTGTACAAGCTAGATGTGGAGGATTGTGTTGCATTGAGAACAAAGCCGGAGAAGGTGCAGAGCCGCCATGTCGATGAATTTTGGCATAGAAGACCTGGCCATTTGCATCATGGCACTTTGAAGATCATGAAATATATAACCACAAACCTCCCCAAAGGAGCAATTGAGCAGCAAGATGTATGCAAAGGGTGTACTTTGGGGATGTACACAAAAGCCACCTTCCATGATTGGGACAACAAAGCACATGCATTTCTTGAAAGGATACACTCTATTTCTATGGACCTTTCTCGACAACCTCAACTACCAGGCACAAATATTTTGTCATTTTTATTGATGAATTTTCACATAAGTGTTGGATATTATTCATGTAGAAGAAGGAAGAGACATTATCCAAGTTCGTAGAATTCAAGGCACTGGTTCAGAATGAAATGGGCAAGAAGGTGAAGGCTCTCATAAGCGATAATGGTGTTGGGAATAATATTGAGAGGGGTGGGTGAATCGGTATTTATCAAATCAATAACTTTTTCTTTCATAATCAAATTTATATACGCTACTTCAATGAAGGTAACTCGCATGTACACAAAACTGTCTTTAAGGAAACCAACGTATATCCAGTGAACTTATGATTCAGTTGATTCATCATATGTTAATCTTTCATCAGTGCATCACTACTTTATTAACCATATAAACAGTAACCATGTGCAGTAAAAATAGAATAAACCATCACACATAAGCAACTCACATGAACACTAAGATTTAAGGTGGAAACCCAATGCGAGAAAAAACCACCTGCTACTGTCGTCTCTGTCTTCTTTTAATATAAGGAAAACCTATTTACAATCTTGTACTAGTGCAGACTCATACCAGTATGTAGGCACCTACCTGCAGAAGGCTACAACCTTCTCTCGTTCTCCAGCTTCTATTGGAAGGGAGCTACAACCCCCTATCTCTTGTACTAGCTGATCCATTTACTAGTACGTAGGCATTGGCCTACAGAGGGCTCCAACCTTCACTCGTTCTCCAGCTACTACTGGAAGGGAGCTCCAACCCCCTATCTCTTGTACTAGCCGATATGTTTACTAGTATGTAGGCGCTAGCCTACAGAAGGCTCCAACCTTCACTCGTTCTCCAACTGCTACTGGAAGGGAGCTCCAACCCCTTGGCTCTTGTATTGGTTGATATGTTTACCAATATGTAGGTGCCATCCTACAGAAGGCTACAACCTTCTCTTCTTCCTCCAGGGATCACATTTCATTAATTTTCAGACTGAATACTCGTGGAACACAACACCACAAATGAAGGCCTCTTTTCATCCAATTTTCATACTGGACCCATTAGCAACAATGAAGCTCAAAATAAATCACCACTGCAATACAACCAATTACTGAAAGCCCATCATCACTGAAACAAATCACCTTCAATCTATCTGAAGATTCAGAACACTGTCACCAAAACACAGTCACTAGAACATAGAGCAGAACCTAGAACTCTGCAACAACAACCAAAACCAACTGCAACTTCAAATATCATATTTCATAATGTATATGCTACTTTGATGTGCCAAACCAGTGTGTATACGCACTTTTAACAAAGCGAACCAGTGTATATATATGCAAATACTAACTTAAAACTTCACAACTATTTCAGAATTCAGCCATACCCAGATCATAACATTTACAAAATAAAACATGTATTAGTATTCAGATCTAGACTATCCATGATCAAGCCACATAATGATAATTCATTTAAGGTCTTATGATCCCGATCCATCATCAATCATCAACCACATAGGTGCATCCTTAGTTCAGCATCAGAAAGCCATAACCTGCATATTTGATCTAACACTTCATAAGATATTCAATACTTTCACACCTATAGCCCTTTGATCTTCTCCTCCTTATATACTTAGATCTTTTTCAATACCTCGAACCAAAACCACTTAGTACCTGTGGTATTCTTGGGCGGGATCAAATAGTCGTTACTCCACTCAATATTGTGGGCTAATACCATGGTATTGACCCTTGGTATTCTTTGCTCTTGAATTTCCTTGTTTTTCCAACCTGTACACACTTTTTCTCTTGTGAGAGTGCGTGTATACGTATACGCTCTTTTTGTTCTGTTCTCTCGCATGTATACGCTACTTGGACAAAGTGAACCATCGTATACCTCTCTTTCTTCAATCTCTGGAGTCTGATCTGTAATCCTTTATTGTTAACCTTTTGCGCTGTGAACTGTCATCTATGTGAGTTGCCATCAAGGACAACATCTATATGATAATACCAACAAATTGAGGTGAGTACATGTCGAATGAATTTAAAAATTTCTATGCAAAAGAAGGACTTTGACGAGAGTTGAAAGTACCCCACAACCCACAACATAATGGGGTGGTTGAGAAGAAGAACAGTAGCATTGTGGGAGCAACGAGGGTGATGTTGCATGATCAAGTCCTACCTCTACATTTGTGGGCCGAGGCATGCAACAAAATAGTCTATTTGCAGAACTGAAGTCCTCGTTGTATTCTTGGCATGATTACATGAGAGGAGGCTTTCTCGGGGAGAAAGCTAGATATGTCGCACTTTAGGATTTTTGGATCCTATGTTTACTTCCATGTATCCAAAGAAACACGGAAGAAGCTAGAGTTGAAAACAGAATTGGGGTTTTTGTGGGTTACACAGAAACTCGCCACGACTATTGTGTGTACTTGTCATCCCTCAATGAAGATTGTGTGAGGGGATGTAAAATTTGAAGAAGATAAAGCCATGTGATGATCTCTTGATAGGGATAGGAGATTTTAGCTCCAAAGGAGGAACCTAAAGAAGTTGTGTAGCAATCGCAAGTTGAGGAGAAGAGAGTGGAGACAACCACTCAAGCAGAACCATCTAGAGAAGGTATGAAAAGGACCATGAAAGCTGCGAGACTTGTGCAAGATGCGAGGGAGAATGTGGGTGCTCCTTCAAATCAGTGCAGACAGAGAAGGTCACCAGATCGATACACTAGATACATGGCTCTAATGGCTGAGCTTGTAGAGAATGATCCATCCTCTTTCCAGGAAGGAGTAGAGAAACCTATATGGGTTGATGCAATGGTGGAGGAATATAAATCTATTGTAAAGAATAGTGTTTGGGAAGTGGTCCCAAGACCAACAGATAAATAAATTATGGGTTGGAGATGGATCTTCAAGGTAAGGCATGCAATAGATGGAAGCATAGAAAAGTATAAGGCCAAATTTGTGGTCAAGGGGTACTCTCAAGTTGAGGGAATTGATTATGAGGATAAATTTGCTCTGTAGCAAGATACTCATCCATTAGATCAATTCTTACTCTGGTTGCATAGATGGGGTGGAAAGATCCACAAAATGGATGTAAAAACAACATTCCTTAATGGATTTATTGAGGAGGAGGTGTATATCGAGAAATCGTAAGGCTTTGAGACTTTTGATTGGGAGTCTTATGTGTGCAATCTCAAGCAAGCATTGTATGGTCTCAAGCAAGCACCCTGTTCTTAGTACACCAAGATCGATAACTACCTCACCAGTTTGGGCTTCACCAAAAGTGAAGCGAATGAAAACCTCTATCATATCTTGGTAGAGTGTAAATTTTTTATTATTGTCTTATATGCTGATAACCTGATTTTAACTGGTGATGAGAAACTAATCATATCTTGTAAGGAGGACCTTGCAAGAAAGTTTGAAATGAAGGACTTGGGTCTCATGCACTGCTTCCTCATATTGGAAGTATGGAAAGGTGGTGGGGAACTGTTTGCCTCATAGGGAAAGTATGCCAATGAGATACTTCAAATATTCCGCATGGACAGTTGCAAACCCATGGAGACACCTCTAACAACCAACTAAAGGAAAGAGGATCCCACTTCAAGTGAGGAAGTGGATGCTACTATTTACCAACAATTGGTGGGTTCACTATTTCATCTTGTGAACACACGACCAGATATGTGCAATGCAGTAAACCAACTAAGCCAATCTATGGTTAGGCCAACCAAATTATTTTGGAGGGTAGCTAAGCATGTTCTACGGTATCTCAAAGGCACTCCCCAGTTTGGAATATGGTACAGACAAATATAAGAAGTGAAGTTGTGTTGCTTCATAAATTTAGATTGGGCAGGAATCTATCAGATCGAAAGAGTACATTAGGTGGAATTTTCAGTGATGGGTCCACAATGGTTTCTTGGTACAACAAGAAGCAAATATCTGTGACACTCAACTCAACAGAAGAAGAATACATGATTTCTAGTCAAGCAGCATGTGAGGCGATCTGGATGAGAAAGATACTTGTTGGATTGTTTAGTCAGATGATCGATCCATCTTTGATCTATTGTGATAATTAGAGTTGCATCAAGCTCTCTAAAACTCTTGTTTTTCACGATCAATCCAAGCATATAGATATCTGGTATCATCATTTACAGGATTGTGTGCAGAGGCAGATAATGTTGTTGTAGTACATTCCGACAGAGAAACAAGATGCTGATATTTTGACAAAGGCATTATCAAGAGGGAATTTTGAGTTCCATAGGTGCAGGATAGGGGTGGTTGATAATCCCTTTCTTGCTGAGAGGGAGTGTTGAAAAATGGAGTAAGAAATTATCAATTTGATTTTGCCTTGATTAAATTGAGAAAATTTGAATTTACACATCAACATACAACTTGGATGATGAAATTCAAGTTGGAGGAGTTAGATTTCAAATCTGCATGAGTGATTTCTAATTTGTAGCAATCAAGGTCAATTATCTCAAGTTGTTTTCAATTAAACTAGATCCAACCTTTTGAGGAACTAGTGGAAGGTTAACTAAGTAGTGGGACTTCAATAAAACTCAATGATCATCCAATTAACTGATTAATCAACCCGAAATAGCTATTGCATGAAGATAAATCGAGTTACCCAGCTGAGGTGGAGATTCCAAGGTAGTGTAACATCAGTTGTAGACTAGTCTTGAGTGTACAAGTGTTGCATGCAGTTACATGATTAACCTAGTAAAGGAATTTCACAATTCAATTGAGGGAATTTCCTAAATAATAGGGGATAATTACTCAAGGAACAATGCAAGGAAATAGGAGCTCAATCCAAGGGTAAATTTGACTAAGTCTGGATCAAAGGCCTCCAGTGAGCAGAGAGATAGGTTGTGCACTTGTAGGATGAGCTTAGATGAGAAAAGAAATTGTAATACATCTATATTTCATTTGATTAATGCAAGAGGCATTGAGGTTTTTAGAAGATTGCTTTCCCCAGATAAAAATACTTGCTTCATGTGTTATTTCTTCTTGTAGGTATGAAAATTTTGTTCTAAATTTTGAAATAATGTCCGTAGAGTAGTAGTGTAGATCTATGTCTTGTGATTTTGATTAAAAATTCATGAGATGTTAGGAATCTACTACCTAATTTCTACAACTAGGTGACAAAATGAAGGGATTTACAAAGGGGGAACTTCCCCCTTGGGTTAAAACTTAAAAACCCTAGCCCATCTCCATTATGCACTAGTCCTCCTGCTCCCGCTCCCTCCTCTTTGCCTTCTAATTATTAATTAATATATTTCAATATCAACTTTTAAAATTTATTATTGTTATTATTATTTATTTTAATAAATATATTTTTAAATGTAAAACTTGATATATATATATATATATATATATGCATTCCACTCCAAGAAAAATATGTATTAAAAATGCACATTTTAATACAGACAATGTAGGTTATCAAAATATTTTCAATGTCAATGCATTGAGAGGCACATTCTACAACCCAACATGGGGGCGATGTATGATTCCATTCATGCTCCACATGGAGTTTAAAATGTCCCTCTTAAAATAAAAATAAAAGATTCTCTTAAAAAAACAATGTCCACTATAATAAAAAACAAATGAATATGCATATCTAGTTAGTTTTAATTAAAAACGTTATAAAACATCAATAATACGAACCTCACTATGATCACTTGATTTGTTTTTGATATTACAACCTAATGTGGTAAAAATATTTCACTCAACCTCACTCATAAATAAAATATTTTGATGTCCACAAAACATAATATAATTTCATATCAAACTTGGAAGTAATGCTTCCATGTGTATTATAGGTTGAATGGAACTGTAGTTCCTTTGACTAGATCTATGGGACCATGGGAAAAACCACCATGTGCTTGAAAACTGCCAAAAATGAATGAAAAAACCACTTAATTAATTACTTTTTAGGGCACTTCCCCAAACAATGTGCAGGGGTATGACCCCCATTCATACCCCCTATTGCCCTCCTATGTATGTGTTTCATATGAATCACACATGGGGTTAGTCATGGAAAGAATATAACACATACCCAACATTCCTTGTTCTAACATTGTAACTCATGATCTTGTTTAGATATAGTTTGTTTGTTTAGTTGTTTGTTTCTTTTCCTTTCTAACCATTTGATTGTTATTTCTGTGTAGGGAACAATGGCCTTCCAATATAACGAAGTATGGGACATCCTTGCTCCAAATCAACACAATAATGATATTTAACAACATCTACAGTTCAAAAATTTGACAATAACAATTAACAAGAGAAATACCTGGTTATGGTAACTCAGTTGTAGTGTTCCTCCTAGGAACACCTAATTGAATATGCCACTTTTCCAACTAGGAACAACCTATCCAACTTCCTATCCTAGGAAGCCTCCATTGGTTCCCTAATCTCTAAGCCCAAGTCCATATCACAACCATAATGTGTTTGAGTTTGTAATCCAAAACATTCACAATGCCTACCTCAAAATCCAACTTCCCTGTCCAAAAATTCCTTTGGCCTTCTCTTGGCCCTAGTTTCCCACTTTCCATGATAAAAATGATCTCTCCCTAAAAAATCTTCCATGAAAAAGAAAAATCCCGCCACCCCACCCCCACTACCCCCTGCCATCCCAAATTCTTGTTGTCTCCTTGCATTTATTGCCCCCAATATTTTTTTTTCCCTAACACCATCCACGAGCCCAAACCCACCTCCCACCCACCCTCCTCTCCCCTCCCCTCCCCCTCTATTTCACCATCCTTTCCACCTACACCACCATCTCTAATCAATTCCTTGCGTGGTTGATTCATCCACCCACCCCTTAATAAACAAAATAATAATATGTTTTAAATGTTAATCAAATATATGGATTCATAAGAATCCTATTAATTTAAATATTAAACAAATCATGATAAAATATACTTCATTAATTAATTATAAATAAAAATTAAGGGTTATTCAAATAATTGATTTCTAATCAAGCTTAACCATTAATCAATATTAAGGCTAATCATAAGCTTGATCATTAATCAAGATTATGGTTAATAATAGTGATGGGCCTCCAAATAAGATAAAATTTGAGGTCCATCTATCCTTTCCTAGGCACATTTAATCTTTCCTTCTGCACTTAGTAATGTATTTTTCAGCTTTAATATGTCCTTAGGAAGGTTAGAGATGATTATCATATCTTGTGTGAAAAATGCATTTATTATGTAGGATATTCAGAATATTTGATGCATATCACAAAAAATCCTATCTAGAGAAATATAGAAGACCTGATCCTTACTACAAGATGACCAAAACTCGACTGGCTTAGAGCAATTACTACCCCTCCCTGTAGTTGCGAGGCCACAGGGAACTAGATTCTATTTTCAACTTGGCTATTTTTGTAGAAATAAGAGGCTTGGGTAGCACATTAGAGAGGAAATGTTGGAGAAGATAGTCATTAGTAGAGAAAGGCTTCCTTGTATGTTATTTTAGTTTGTCATGATTCATGTATGAGCACATTTGATCATGAATGAAAAGCACTCTTTTGTTTCCAGTTTGAATTTATTCTTAGGGATTTGAGTCTCCTAGGATTAGGTCCCAACCCAAGTGCTCAAGCCCCCTTCTTGTACATTTACTTTCCATGCATTTAGTTTAGTTATGTTTTTCTGTAAATCTCATCTCTAAAAAAGTAATGTCTCTGCAAGGTTAGTGAATAAGCTTCTTTTTTATTTTGTTTATGTATTTTGATATGATGAACTCAAAAAAGTTTTTTTCACACAGTGATGTTCTTCATTTAAAATTCAACTCATCCTTTCTATTATTTTACTTTTTAGCATTTTTTTCTTGCAAAAAGAAACATGTACCTTCATTCATATTGAAAAGAAAATGCATTTTGTATATACACACATGAAGTGCGCATTCATCAAGAATTTGCCCAAATCCTTGTGTGGAAAAAAAATGCATAGGAAGTACTAATAAAAGTATGTTTACATTCTATAAAAAAACAAAATAAAAGAAAAGTAAAAATATTAGTACAATCAGATTGTACAAGTAATGTTGACATCACTAGTCTTCCGCTTCTTTCCTTTCTTCTTCTGGACCTGTTTTCAGATCCCATGTTTGGGATCCACTGGAAACAGGGCCAAAACACCCATCGATGACTCTGGTGGGTTTTCTTTGTCTGATTCTAATCCTTCTGACACATGGGCTTGCTTTATACCCCCTATTTCATCCTCCATTTGATTCATTTTTTACTATAATTATATTACTTGGATAGTAACTAACACTGTCCCACCTTGGTTATGTATTGCATAATTGGAATCCTGAGTGCCTCCTACATTTTTGTTTAAAATCTCCATGAGTTCTTCTTCCTCCACCTCAGAAATGTGTGTGTTTGTAAACTTCCATCCTCTTCTCTTTTGTGACACCTTTTTTTGTGGGGACTTTTTTATCTGTGGGCATGCATTCCTCACATGTCCTATTTGGAAACAATTCCTACATCTGGAAGTTGTGTTCTCATAGTCTAGAGATTGAGCCCACTAGAGCTCTTTAGGTTTTTGTATAATGTGATTTGGTAAGCCTTTGCTTAGGTCGTTTTCTACACATATCCTAGTAAAGGTGAAGATGTCTTTCTTTGTTCTATCATAGTCCTTATTTTTTAATGTTCCCAAGGTATTACATATATCTTCTTGTACTTTATGGTGCTAAAAGGGAAGAGGAATGATAGCCTCACCCACACCATCATTTTTTAGACAACCATGTTTGTTGCATCAAATTTTGAAAACCATGGGGTTGTAAAGAGCCTAACAATTCCCAAAAACCATGGCTCTTCATTTACTACAAATTTGTAGTCCTTTTTTGAATCAAAACGGACATTGAAAATCCTTTGGAGCATAAATAAATACACATTTGTTTGTCCAAGAGGAAAAGATCCATTGTTGTAATTCTTTTGGTTTTGGCAAAAACAACGACAAATAATCACCTTATTTTTCATGGTATAGAAGAGTATATTTACCTCTGAAATATCTACTTCCCCTATTAGGGAGAGCTCCATTTGTTCAACTATGTATGGGCCTAGTGTGTTTTGTATTTTTTCTGCAGATGTGGATGGTTTATTTTTTCCAACATCTTTAAAAGAGGTGGTTGTTCCTTTTTGTATTCTAAGGCCTAGAGCTCCACCTCATAGCCCCATAGTCACTATTACAGTGAAGTGCCTTTGTATATGATAGTCCATTAACTTTGTTTTATTTTCAAGAAATCTTCCCTCAAATTGTAGGCTTCGTAGAAGGATTGGAATGCCCCATTTTCCCCCAATACTCTATTTCAAGGTATATATTATCTCCAAGATCCTAATGCAAAATGTAGAGGTCTTCCCATATATGTTTTTTATGAATATTTGAAAAGTGCTCTAAGCCTTCCCACTTTGTCTTCTATTTGGATTATATCAAACAAAGGAGTAGACCACATATTGAGAGGAAGACTCTAAAACATGTATTGATAATAGAATATTTGTCATATTCAACAACACAGAAATAAAGAATATACAAGAAATTGAAGTATGGTTTTTGGAGACTTACGAAGAGACCTAATTTTACTTATTGTAAGTCAATCTTGAGCCCTGTGTTCACCATGCTCGACAAACACAACGCAGAGGAACCAACAACAAATTGATATCATATCTCCTTGGTAAACGATCTTTGTGACCCCAATCTATTTGAACTAGAGACAAAGTTCACCCATCTTCTGACCCATTCTCATATAAATATTGAAGCTTTAAATATATCCATGAAGGGATGTCAACCCCAAGACTAAAACCCCTACTGCCATATCGGTCCCAGTGCATTACTTGATGTAAAACAAAGCAAATCTCTGCATGAGAGGGTACATAGGGACCCCATCTAGAGCCACAAATAATACTAGAGAAAATCATCCTTTTACCAAAGACCTGAGGGCCACCATGAAAGGAAATGAAACTGCCATCGATGTTATGCTTGGTGGCTCCTATGAGGGCAACCCTAGTTTGCTTGATTATCTTTTTTTATTTTTTTCAATTTCTACTATATTTTGTTCTTTTGCATTGAGTAGTTTAATAATTATTTATGCATTTTTCTTCTAGTTCCTTAATATCCTCAACATCCTTAGTTCCAACCTCAATACCATCCACCTCGACCACAACCATCTCAAATATCTACGCCCACTCCACTCCCCACACAACCATTTCCAAACCCAAACAATAAAGTAACTCATCCCACTTACAATGTCGAGGTACACAATTTCCAAACAACTCCTCTTGATATAAATAATATTAATATTAGATTAAGAAGAGTATTGAAAAACATAGATCTCGTTGTCATTAAAGAACAACATCCAGAAGAATAATATCTAGAGGAAACTAAAGAATCATGGACCACGTTTGATGGAGAGTAGGCATTTGAACCTAAGATTGAGGAATTTCTATTATGCCTACCATCAAATCCTTTATGTGTTCAAGGGAATAGTCAACAAATAGTAGAATATTTGAAGGGAATGGAAGAAGAATACATACAAGATGATCCATTTAAACAAGTGAACTTGGGGCATCAAATCTATATTGAGATTTGGTTCTAGGTAATCATTAAGCTGGAGCACCACTCTCTTCTTCAACAGTTCTTGACATCACGTTAATTAAAAAAAATAGGTCTCTCATATTTTCGTATATATTAAAGTATATCTTTCAAACCTACGTAAACATTTATCTGTCATCATATTGTGCATATGGCTCCATTGGAAGTATTCCTATACATGAAAAATATTTTATTTTTCAAGGAGAGTAGATATAACTAAAAAAAGAAAAAATAAAAAAGAGACAGAAAAACCTCAAGTGAAAACCTACCTTGAGGCGCTTGAGGCAATCTCATTAGCTGAAAACCTCTCTAAGGTAGCTTATGAGCTTGAGAAAAAGAAAAAAAATATATCAATAATGATCCCAAGGTGAAAACCTCATTTGAGGCACCTAGGGTAGACATACTAGTTGAAAACCTCTATGAGGTAGCTAATGGGCCTCAAAAAGAAAAAAGAGAGAAAAAGAGAAAAAAAATGAAAACAAAAAGAATAATGATAAAAAGTGTTCCTCTTGCCATGATGAATGTGTAGGTATTATAGGAAAAAAATCAGCAAAACAGAATAGGTAGGCCAACCTACACATCTAGCTCCAATCCCAATGCATTCATCTTCAGAGGAATAAGGAAGCCTCCCCACATTACTCTCATCCATTTCATGACCATCCACAACTTGCACCAATCATTCCCAAGAGATTTCTATTCATTTTCCTCACTATCTTGAGTTGCTATAAGAAAGTCACAAAATTAATAAAAAGGGAAGAAAATTATTTTGACCATATGTTGCAAACCATGAATCCATTTAATGAGATCTTTTATAGGAAGATTCATAAGGGTGATGGTAACATGCTCAAAATATTTTAGGCAATTCCAATGTATAGTTTTTAAGAAATTAACCACCGTCACCGACAACCATTTCTCATTTTTCTCAAGATTCCTGCATCCATTGGCTAATATTTTTAATGGGGAGATAAATAAGGGTGATAGTAACATGCTAAAAGAATTTCAAGAAATTCCAATATATATTTTACAAGAAATTGGCCATCGTCACCTACAACCATTTCTTGTTTTTTTCGAGATTCATGCATCCATTGGTTGATATTTTTTTATGGGGAGATGCATAAGAGTAATGGTAACATGCTCAAAAAAGTTTAGGATAAAATAATCTACTTGTTGTCTAGTTAAATCCTCTCTGCAGACAAATGATCCCTCTAGCCCAATGAGTGGGTCTAGAACCAAATGAGATAATCTACAATACACTTTCCTAAATTACAATCGAAATGAGAGAAGAGGAAGGAGACCTACCTTGATCTGATGTTGTAATGAACTCCTTTGTTGAAGATCTTGGTCGCTTGCTCCTCAGGTTCAGTCATTACTGCTCACAACGTTTGAATACCTGCAAAAGGGGCCAAATAGAAAAAAAAAACATAAAAATGCAACACGCATAATCAAATGTAATCCACTTAACAGATCAATGAGCATTAAGATAAATGAAGCATTGACACAAACATTTATGGAAAGTGAACCAACAATTGTATATATTAATAAACAAAATAGGAATCATACAACCTATGCCTTGATGTTAGTAGTCCTCCTTGAGTAAATGTTCAAGTCCAAGCTCAAGCTCTCCAAGCACTCCTTCTCCAAGCCAAAGTGAATAACATGTAGGTCCTATCTCAGCATAAGGGTATAAATAATCAGAGACCAACCATTTGGGAATGGAAGAGGATGAATTTATAGGCAGGGAGAGGGATCTAGGAATTCACCAAAGATAGGGGAAGGTCCTCATCTCAAGGAGGAAGCTCATAAGGATAAGATCAAAGGGAAATATTGGTAGAATTCAACCACATCCACAACTAGCATCATCCAACTCGCCGTTCTAGAAGCCTCTAGATCACGAAGCTTCTCCTCCTCTTTGGGAAAACTTATCTATTAGGGATCATCATGAGTATCCAAGCCAAATCCACACTAGCAGCGCGAAGCTCATGTGGTGCAACCTGCTATCAGCACGAGTGGGCACTGTCACAGTTGCACCGACCCAACAATTAGCGTTTTGAGCTCATTTTTCTCAAGAAAGGCTCAAGAGGACTTTCCATTAGTTCTTTAGGGAGGATTTGTATTGCATATCAGGATGGGTACACTACATAGTTGTAAAGTTTTGGGGACCCCAGGGTATGACATAGGGAAGTGCAGGAGGTGTGACAAAATAATGTGTAACAGATGCCCCCTAAAGCATGAAGGAAGAACATGAAGTGATGGATGAGATGCTTTACGAGCTATTGTAAGGACGAGAACAAACACCGTTAAGGGACTTGTAAATCAAGGACGCATATACATGTACATATGTGATACCTATGTCATATATATCAAAATATGAATCCACGGTATGGACGTAGTGATCCAGATAGAAAGGACCATGTGAAAGGATCCACGGTATGGGCGCATCCATCCGAATGAAAAAGGATCGTTTAGAAGTCTAAGATCCACAGTATGGACGCAGCCACCCAATAGAGAAGGATCAACATCATCATAGATATAAGGTCCCATGGTATGGTCACAACCATATGTATAGAGGAAACATGTATACAATCATAAATAATACATAACTCCACGCAACCTGAGTTATATCAGGCAAAACTTAAGGTCTTGTGCTCCATCCCAACTCGATCAAAGTACAAATTCTAACATGCGAATGAATGTGTCGAAGTTGAACATGCTAGAAAACCACCTGATTATTGGCCAATGATGTGAATCGTTAACATGCATGAGAGAAACCACCAATAATGGAAATGGCTCTCAAGGTACGACAATACAATCCGTGAATCTGAAAATGAGGTTGCAGTCAAACATCCATGGAATCATCTGATTGAAGGCCAATGATGAAAACCTATCATCGGATGTGAAGAACTTGCCATTAAGGCATGTAAGATCTAAGGTACTGGAAGGGAGTTTCCAAGTCATCTTCCTCGATAATGAGCTGAATCCGACAGGAAATGACCCATCGAAGGAGTAGCATAATGATTCCCTCATCATCGACATGGAACAAGGAATAAAGTAGAATAAACAAGTATAAACCAGGACTGTGGGAAAAGTCTAGACAATGTATATGTAGTAAACTAAATATAGGAATTCTCTTGAACATATCAACGACACGACTCCAGAGTGTGGCAACATTTTACTCAACATAGGACCAAGGGTCATGACGATGAAGTGGAATAGTTAGATAAGAGGAAAAATGGATCACCCAAACCTAGAAGGACAAGTGATTGAGTGAGGATATCCCAAACTTGACACGAGAAATAGATGAGTGTCATGTTCAAGAGTGACATGTTTCCTATGCAAGAGATGTTTCAATTTCATTTTTCCCCACTATTTCTAGTGAGCACCCCAATTATTTTTTATCACAAGCTTGAAGGGGATAACATATGCTTGTCGTATAAGTTCATTCTTCGAGAGAACCTCTTGACCATGTCGACCAAGGTGTTCCTTTTTCATAAATAGTCAATCTCAGCCCGAAAAAGGGGTAAATGTATACTGAGACGATGTCAATTCATTTAATTTAACGAGTTCGAAAAGACAAGTACTCGGCGATCTTTTCATCTTTCGAGAGTCAGAAAAGAGCTTAAAGATGACTCAAGGGGGGTTCCTTTTTCGTTTATTTTTAACGAGTTTGAAAAAGAGATAAAACAAAACTCATTGAATCAGTCAAGAATGATCATTATTACCACCAAAAGATCCTGTAATTGCACAAATAGAACCACACATCACCGATATCAAGAAAAATAATAAAATAATGGTAAAAATGTATTTGAAAACTTATAAATAGACAAAAAGTGAAAAAAAAAAACCTTTTCACTTTGAGTAATTTGGAGAGTGAATTTTACCCTATTTTCTCTGATTCTTCAAGCAAGTGGTGTGGCAGATCCGAGGCACCATTTCGCGAACTGTCAGTTGCAAGTAAGAGCTCTTCCCTTTCTTTTGCTTTTCATATCATTTTTCCTCCATTTCATAAAAGTTTTGTTTCATTAAGAGGAGGGTTTTAGTTTTAATTTTTGAGGGTGATCAGCACGAGTCTGATCATTGGATTCGCGCTAATCAGCCCTTAGCCCAAAAGACCATCGTGCTTCCAGCGCGAAAACAATTCGAACAGTCGCGCTGGGCGCAAAGCGAAAAATAAAACAAGAAATCTTCTATATTAACCGATTTTTTTGAAATTTTAATCCATGGAAAGGCTTCTAAACATTGTTTATGGATTATTTGTAGGATATTTCAACGATTATGGCCATTGAATGGAAAGAGAGAGGCCACAAGGCAGAAGACCACCAAGTTGCCCAAAGAGAAGCATGTGTTAATGCTTTGAGGGACTGTGGATTATAAAAGTTCTTTCAGACCCCGGGATTCAGAGCATAGAATGAGTTGTTGGAGTATCTCATAGGATTATGGGATGTCGGTCGCGAGATATTCATCATTGGAGATAAATCATTGGAGCTAGAGGTAGCTGACATCTACTTCATCACTGGACTATCCAGGAGAGGAGAGAGGGTCCAACTCTTTGGAACTCATACTGGAGGAGAGAGTACTAATACATTGATCAAAAGGCATTGCCCGGGTGCAAAAACAACCATGAGTGGAAAGGTTAAGATAACAACCATCGAAAACATACCCTTGAGGACTATTCTGCATACCATGGCTCGTATAGATGAGCCGCAAGCATTGCATGAAGCAAAAAAATCTCAGTTCCAATACGCAGTAGACTACCTCACTCCAACAATATTTAATTGGTGCGAAGGATTGCTGGTTAACATGAAAAGATAGTTGACCAAGTGCAAAACAGGTCGTTTGAAGCAGTTTGGGTTTGGATCGATCTTAGTCACATTCTTCTTGGAGCGTGTGCCTCTGTTTCGTTACTAGTGGGTAGAGGTGGATGATCTAGCTCCAAGAGATCCGAGGTTACTCAGATGGAGTGAGATTATGCCTCGAGGTGGAGGGGGTCAATGGATGCATTTTCCTATGTAGTTCTTTGGTTGGTTATGCCAACAACTTATTGTGGTAGATGACTATGCCTATGTGGGCATAGACTTCAGAGGAGATCCAAATCTGCCTCTACCACCTAGTGCACAATGTACCGACGTAGGTAAAAGCTTATTTTTTGGAATTTTTCAAGTTTTATGTTTTTTCGGAAGTGTATTTAAGAGCTTACTTGTGATAACTTTGCATATGTGGGATCAAAAAGACCTCCCGAAATGTCTCCGATAGCTTGAAAAGTAGCACACCCAGTAAAGGAAGAAGCTCTATATGAGGAAGGAGCAAATCCTATGGAAGTCCTTACTCAGGGGATTCCAGAGTATGCTAATATAGATGATGCGTCACTACAGTACCAGAGGCACATAGTAGGAGTATTCGCGAGACTTCATCGGTTGTTAGGCTGAGTGATTAGAGTTGTCTCATGCTATCATGAGTATCATGTGGGCGGATAGTCTATTCCTTGTCGTATTATCTGCACTGTTGTAGGCTTTTAAATCCATGTGTCTCAGAACGCTATTTTTTGCGTTTTTGACATAACAAACTTTGACAGACTTGATATATATATATATCTATATATATATATCTATATCTATATATATATATATATATATATATATATATATATATATATATATATATATGCATGTTTCTATTATTTACTTATGTGTTCATATATCATGATGATGTGTTCAGTTTTTACAAGTGATGAAAATGTCTATCTAAAACATAATTTTCCAATGCATCTGTTAACGTATTCAAATTTCGTGGAATGTCTTGATATGTAACATAATCAAAGTTTCTTTCCCATAATCAAAGACATAGATACGTGCACAAAATTAGTGGATTTATTACTGAATAATAACCATTTAATTGTAGCACAACGAGTTGTGAATCTAACTTAACAACCAAATTTCTAATTCCGAGAGCAACTGCTTCTGATAAAAGTTAAATAACTGCATTGTACTTGGCAATATTATTAGTTTTTCGTCCCAGGAAAATGCCTTGTAAATTGATCAACTTGCCATTATGGGCGAAGAGTGCCCAAGTTACGAAACATAAGTTCCATGTGCTGTGACAAGCACCATCAGTAAAACCAACATAATGTTTTGATGACATCTGCGAACCAAGTGAAACACAAGGTAAGCAGAGGAAACATGTCTACAAAGCAAACAATCACACCAAAAAATCAAAATGCACACTAATGAATTCACACACTAAAATGTAATCATATGGAAATCACACATAATACTTTTTCAAATAAAGCCCGTTGCAGGGTTGTGCTAATGCATTACCTTCATAGTCAACCAACTCATAGGTGCCTTTTTGTAAAACATGTTTAACAATGTATGGCCCATGCCACATAGGTTTGAACTTCCCAGCTCCCAACTTATCATTGGCTTGGTAGTACAACAAGACCAAGTCACCTTCAACAAAAACTCGTGGAGAAACAGTTTGATCATAATGAGCTTTAAATTGTTTTTTCTGTGCTTCGATAACCATCGCAACAATACGATGAGTTTCATCAAGCCGCTTGAGATAAAGTAAACATTCCTCTTCAAGTGAGGTATCGAGGAGGAGTTCGGTAGCTGCTAGTTTTAACAAAGCAATCTCACACTCGATAGGGAGTGTCACCTCTAAACCATATACCAATTGGAATGGAGTGAAACCAGTGGCTATCTTAGTCGAGGTTTGGTAAGCCCAAATAGCCGAAAATAGCATGAGATTCCAACCTTTTTTATGCTTCCCAATGGTACGTTGAAGCATAGTAACTAAGAATTTATTATCCGCTTCAACTTAGCCATTGTCCTGTGGGTAGTAAGGAGTTGATTTGTCGTGACATAGACCCAACTGAGAAGTAAAATTTGTCATATTAACGAAAATGGGATCCGTGATCAATGACAATGGCTTGAGCTACACCAAGATGGGCTATGACATGGTTAAAGAGGAACTGAGCAGTAGTTGTACCTTCATCAATATATGTGGGCATGGCCTCAGCCCATTTAGTAAAATAGTCGACGACAATGATGATATAGCCATTCCCCCGACCGAGTGAGGGTTATAGGTCATGAAATCAATTCCCCATTTAGCGAATGGGCCTACAATAACAACTGGGTGTAAGGGCACTGGAGGGGAGCGTTGTTTATTGTTATAAATATGACATTCATGGCACTTTCAAACTGCCAAAATACAATCTTTGAAGATAGAAGGCCAAAATAACCAATGCGAAGTATTTTATGAGCAATGGCATAGCCTGACTTGTGACCACCACATGCCTTGGAGTGGCAGTGATTTGGGTCTCGTTCAACCTCTTCAAGTGTTAGACATATGTGAAGAATAGAATTAACACCGACTCGGTATAACATATCACCAATAATATGATAAGGTTGAGACTGATGCCTGATGCAACGACGGTCAGATCGAGACAACTCGGATCAGAAATTCTGGGTCTGAAGATAAACAATAATATATTTGCCATGGGTCGAGAGTACTAATGAGAAACAAGGTTTCATCAAGAAATTTCTCAGTAAAATCAGTGGAGGTGTTTGCAGAAGTAAGGGTGCAGATCAATTCGAGAAAAACTAGTGATTTGCTTGATTTGGTGGCAGTACACTCCAAATCAAACTCATGTAGGATAATGATCCATTTAGAGTATTTTCCCCCAAGAAACTGACGGGTCATAATATAAGTCATGGGGTAACAACTAGAAATTACTGTGGTTTTCCGTAGAAGAATATAATGGCGAAATCGTTGGACAACATGGAATGATACCAAGGCGAGTTTCGCGACATGAGCATATCGAGTTTCTGTGTCAATAAGATTTCGACTCAAATAATAAACCATGTGTCCACTACCATCGTCATCGTCCTGGACTAGTACCATGGAAATGATACTGTCATCTGTGACCAAGTACAAGAAATAATCGTGGTGGTAATCGGGGGGATGCAATAAAGGAGCACTAATGAGTGTTTTCTTTAAAGCATCGAAAGATTGTTGAGTGATTTCATCCCAAATTAATGGGATCCCCTTCTTAAGTAAGCGAGTAAATCCCTTGGCAAGATCAACATAATTAGGGACAAAACGATGAAGAAAGTTGGCCTTCCCTTGCAAACTCTGGAATTGGTGAAGGAATGAAGGAGGGGGCAGATTTATAATAGGCTCTATTATCATAGGATCTATTTAGATCCCTTATTTAGACATAAAAAAACCCAAAAGTCGACCAGATTCAATGCAAGAGACACATTTTGCAGATTGAGACGAATATTACAGTGTCAACAACATAGAAAGATTTCTCGAAGGTGGTTCGGATAGTCACACCACTTAGTAGAATGAGCTGGTAAGTCATCTAAATAAGGTTGAATGATGTGTGTAATATCATGAAAGAAATATGACATCATTCTATGAAAGGTAGCACCAACATTTTTTAGACCGAAAGGGAGCTTCTTATAAAAAAAAGTCCCCCATGGACAGATGAAAGCAGTTTTGTGTTGATTAGCGGGTAATATGTTAATCTGGTTATAACTAGAGAAACCATCCATAAAAGAAAAGATCTCACTTTTAGCGTACTCATCAATGATCTGATCAATAAAGGGAGTGGGATAATTGTCTTTAGGACATGCACGGTTGATGTCACAATAATCAACACAAACTTGAATTATTCCCTGCTTTTAGTGACATGTACGATATTGGAAACCTAGTTTGTCAATGGGATGGGGTAAATAAAACTAGCCGTTAGAAGTTTTTCAACTTCTCCCTTAATAACAACGGCCTTTCTAGGATGCACCAGATGGAGATGTTGACGAATGGGCTCCACATAAGGATAAGTGGGAATTTCATGCACCACTATAGTTGGATCAATACCAGGCATTCCTCATATGACTAAGTGAATACATCAGAAAATTCTTTAAAAAGGTCAGTGTAAAACCTGATCTCTTCCAGAGAACAGGAAACCCCGATGTGGATGTTCTCAACAATCCCAGGTTTAATGGAAATGTCGATTGGCATGGTAGCAATAATATTTCCCATATTACCTTCAGATAGAACTTCGTGCACCAAAACAGGTGTTTGAAGTGGATGTATTGGGTTATGAGAAACAAAAGTCTCAAGACACGAAGAAATCTCACTAAGACTTGGAAGAAACAAGGAACAATGATGAGCATCATTCTAGGGAGTTTCGTCAAGAGACATAACCTCAACAATACTCTCGTCAGTGGGGAATATCTCATTCAAGGGATCCAGAGAATCCCAAGAACCAAGCCAAGGAGATTGCGAATACGTGTCTAGGTGCATACTAAGAATAGTATGACTTTCAGAAGTAGTCGTTGAAGCCAAAATAACTTCTTGATAAGCTTGTTCTAAAGGACTTAGCGGCATAGCATCACCGAAAGAATCAACCTGATCCGAAGTAGGGATGATCCATGGATCACTTGAGGTTAAGATCACGTTGACCGAGGTGACATGCATAAGCGAGAGAGAAAAATTTCCCATTAAAGCACAATCTCTTAAAAGGCCTGCCCCCATGCTGGAATATCGATATTTCCCACATTTTGGACATTTCCATTTTAAGAATCGGAAGAGAAAAAGGCCAATTGATAGACGGTGACGATTTTCACTTGATGAGGAAAATAGAGCACACAGAACAAAGAGGAAACCACACAAAACATGGCATGATTCCAAATTCGTCCAAGTAGAAGGTTATAATTTAGATTTTCATCTACGATTCTACTTCTAATTCAACAATTTTCCCTTCCAAGGTGATGGGAAAACTTGTGAGAATACCATAATGATGATATCCTCTACCATCAAAGGCTTCTAAGGTGTTCAGAGACTGATTGAGAGGTGGAGAGCCAATGGATTTCCAACATGAAACAAACATGATGCAGGTGGAACCACCCTCATCAATGACAGTCTGATGAATCGTCTTTCCTTTTATAATGACTTGAATAAAAAATGCAATTTTATGGGGAAGAAGAGGAACATGGTTTTCCAAATCAAAAGTGTCAAATTTGAATATGTAGGATCGATTCCTCCTATAACAGATAATAATGATTTCCACTGAGTTAGACAATTTTGGAGAAATTCCAAGGAAGACATCGCCGAAGGCGCTTGAGCCATATCTTTGACAATATTGTAATGTTGAGCAGCTCTAGCATTCGGATTATAAGATGACTTCTGATGGAAACCTTTAGGAGGCAGTCAGATGACAAATTCATTATTAGGTCTCTCAATATGAAGAGGACCAAAATTAGGTCGAGGAGAAGTAGAAGTTGTATCAGTGGCTTCCTTTTCTACCATTTGCTTTTGAGGAGTTTGATAATTTTTTGACCTAGTGGCAACAGAAATAGGCACTGTTCTACTCATGTAAACATGAGAACTTGAAGAGGCAAAGGATTGTGGTTGTTCTACTAATTGGGTATGTTGTGATGGAAATGGCTCTTTCAGTACAGTCGGTGTCCCTTTCAATAAGCGACTAACTTCCGCACGATGCGAACAATCCTTGGTATAGTGATCTTCCTCACAAATGAGGCAAGGATACATAGGCTTATGTTTGGAGGCATCATCAGCAAATGGCTTAGGAGGATCCTGCTTTGTGGGTATCATATTTTGCTTTACCTTTACCCTTCTTTTTACCTTTTGATGCTTTGTCTACCGTGGTAGACTGAATGGCATTAACCTTAGAGGTTTTACCAGGATTTGAAGGAGGATTGGATGCAGTATTCGAAATAGATTTTTGCTTCAAAGAAGCTTTATTGGAAGTTTGAGATACTGATCTAATAATACCATCGACAGGTGTTATGTCCGAGACTTCAAAGATACCAAATCCTAAGATGGTCTCGGAGCATCAGGCAAGATCTCATATAACGTGCCAGATTGGGAATATACCAAATTTAAATATTAGGCACGAGCGATGGCTTGATCTTTAGTAACACAACCTCCCATTGTTATGTATGCAACAATTTTGTTAACGGATGATTTGGTAAACCATTCGGTTAACAACTCATCAAGTATTTCAAACTTGATGAGGCAACACCGATGTCTCCATTCATGGATGTGATCAGAGATGTGGGTAGCAGTATCATGTTTCAGAGATGTAAGAAAATGGGTACCAGTTTCATAATGAACTGGTAACTAGAAGTGAGTGAGGAAGGCCATGGCCAAAGAATTGAAGTCTGAATAGCTACCTCAAGGTAACACGATGTACAATTTTGTAGCAACATCCGTCAAGGTTCGCTAAAAGAGACATAGACGAACAAAGTCGTCAACGTAGGAATTGGAAGAACACCATAAGTGATAAGTCATCACATGGGCCTGGGGGTCTTCTTTAGCTTTTCCTTCGAATTTTGGGCAATCGCTAGGAATCTTAGTGGGAACCGGAGGCCAATAAGGCAAATGAAGTATTGGATCATTAGTGAGCCTTGAGACATCCAGCAGTTCCAACATTGCTAGAAACAACAATTGCAGGTTAAAAGGCATGTAAGGCCTTTGATAAGGCCTAGTTTGTGGATTCCATCCTTTTTGGTAAGGGTTTTTCCCCCAAAGTGGTGGATTTTAACCATAAGGAGCTTGATTTTACCCCTACCGAGGGATACACTGAACATAAGGTGGATTCTTCCCAGGGTAAGGCTGATACTAACCTTTTATAGGCCATTGAGAACAATAGTGTGGATAGACATTTTGCATGGCACATGAATTATAAGGTTGTTGTTGAAACTGCTAACCTTGGTGATAAAAATGTTGGCCCTGTTGCTGCAGGGGTTGGCCTTTTGGCTACAAGGTTTGACCTTGTTGATATAAAGGTTGGTTTTCTTGCTGCAGGGGTTGACCTTGCTGCTGTAATGGTTGAACTTGCGAATACAAGGGTTGATTCAATTGTTGTACAAACTGTGTTTGCTTCTGCAAAGGTTGTTGAAACTGCTGCAAAGGTTATCCCTACTATTACAAAGGTTTCCCCTGCTGCTGTAAAGGTTGTTTTTGAATAGTTCCTTAAGGATTTCCTTGTTGGTACTGATAAGTTCCAATTGGGAATTATCCATATGCATCAGGAATAAGATTTTGACCAGGTTCGATATGAGGGCATACTTGTGGAATATAAGGTGGATTTTGAAGTGCTTTTGAACCATATGGAACATAAGATTGTTGGTGGGGTATCTGGGCTAAATAAGGTTGTTAATACTGAACATTACTTACTCCAGCTGGAATAGATGATCCAGCAGGATTAGGAATACCACTAAAATGTTGGCTACACTCCAACCATGTGAGGTTGTGATCCACTCACATGTGTTCTACTTGAGACAAGAGAGATATTTGGAATTCCCCCCCCACACTGCAAATGAGGTGGTGGCACATTTTTTCCACTTGATGGGGGAATCGAGGAACTTATAGACACATTAACTGAAATTGTCGGTTGTACTGAGATTGCAGGTTGAAACGAAAGTAACATTGTGAAGGAATAGTTTGTTGAATCAAAATTGAAGTAACGACATTTTGCACAAGGATATGAGTGGTCACGTAAGGAATAAACAGACCAGAAGTAGGCATAGCATTCGATGACCAAATTGGATTTTGGTATAACAAAGAAGCACTGGGAGTTCCTGAAACTAATTGAGCCAAGGTCGTATAACCATGTGGAAGCATAGGCCCACTATTTTCAGGAGGTGGTTGAGATGGAACTCTTCCTACATAAGGAAAACCTTCCAGTGGAAAGTCATATTCAGAATCATTATCAACACTAGGAGTGTGAGTAGCAGAGACTTCCAGAGGACCTCAAAGAGAGGTTGGAAACTCACCTTTTGAAGCCATAGGTGGCAACAATTGCATGACATATGGATTATAAGGTTGCTATTGAAACTGCTCACCCTAGTGATAAAATTGTTAGCCCTGCTGCTGTAGGGGTTAGACTTGTGGCTACAAGGTTTGACCTTGTTGATATAAAGGTTGGTTTTGCTGCTGCAAGGGTTGACCTTGCAGATACAAGGGTTGATTCTGTTGTTGTAAAAACTATGTTTGCTGCCGTAAAGGTTCTTGAAACTGCTGCAAAGGCTACCCCTGCTGTTGCAAAGGTTTCCCCTACTGTTGTAAAGGTTGTTGTTGAACAATTCCTTGAGGAATTCCTTGTTGGTACTGATAAGTTCCAATTGGGAATTGACCATATGCACCGGGAATAGGATTTTGACCAGGTTGCATATGAGGACCTACTTGTGGAATATAAGGTGGATTTTGAAGTGCTTCTAAACCATATGGAACATAATACTGTTGGTGGGGCATCTAGGTTAAATAAGGCTATTGATACTGGACATTACTTACTCCAACTGGAATAGATGATTCAATGGGATTAGGAATACCACTAACAGGTTGACTCACTCCAACCATGTGAGGTTGTGATCCACTCACATGGGTTCCAATTGAGACAAGAGGGATATTTGGAATTTTCCTCCCATGTTGAAAATGAGGTGGTGGCACATTTTGTCTAATTGATGGGGGAGTCGATGAACTTATAGATGCATTAACCGAAAATGTTGGTTGTACCATGATTGTAGGTTGAAAGGAAAGTAACGGTTGTGAGGGAATATTTGGTTGAATCAGAACTGAAGTAATGACAGTTTGCACAGGGATGAGTGGTCACGTAAGGAATAAACATACCAGAAGTAGGCATAGAATTTGATGACCATATTGGATTTTGGTATAATGAAGAAGCACTGGGAGTTCCTAAAACTAATTGAGCCAAGGTGTATAACCACGTGGAAGCATAGGCCCACTATTTTTAGGAGGTGGTTGTGTTGAAAAGTGTGCAACAAGATGATGGAGCTTAGTGAAAAGAGTGGCCTTCACTAAGTGGGCCCGCAGGCAAATTATGGCGCAAGTTCTATTGGTGACCACAGTGTGGGTGACCACAGTGTGGGTGACCACAGTGTGAGTGATCACAGTGTGGGTGACCACAGTGTGAGTGATCACAGTGTGAGTGATCAAAGTCTATTTTTAGATTGGCTATCAAAAATAGAAAAGTCAAATATTATTGTCTCATAATAATATTTAGACTATAAACTTGATCTTATTCTCTTGGAGCACTTCAGGATGAGCTACGGATGTGGTACATGCAGATCCCAGAAGGAAATACGTGGTTACCTATGGGATGACTAATATTTGCATGCAGGACTTCAGTTAGAACTCAAGTGAGTTGAGTTTAGTGGACTGGAGGTGCAGTTGATGGAGTTGTGTTCAGTTTAGCTTTGTTAAACTAGTTGTATTTAGTCTAACTGATCAATAGACTAGAGATGAGTTGGGTGAATTAGTTATTAATTAATTCACAAGTTATTAACTCATAATGCAACTATAGAATACATCAGTTAACTCAGTTTCATGTCAGTGCATGTTCAATTCAACAGGGACAGGTGTTAGAGGATCAGATTGCTATCAGTTGTGACTATAGTTGTGCATGATGATTTGCACAATCAGAGGGATTGAGTATGCCAATGAATTGGCCAATACCAAGAATTGTAGCCTGTGCTCACGTCCAACACAGTGTGAGTGATTATTTGCAGGTCAAATACGAGTTTGGTAAACCATTCTCATCAATTCTTGAGTAGGTATTGTGCAGTGGAGGCAGGCAAGCAGCGGGGGAGATTTGGAGATCAGATCTGAGCTGTATTGTGTGTAGCATGTGGAGATAGTACTGAGTACTTGTGAGGAGTATTGTACTATGTATTTTTACATGATTCAATCACTATAATATACAGATAGTTGGGGTTTTTAGCGAGATGCTTTCCCCGGGAAAATACTGTGTTGATATGTGTGATTGATGCTTCTATGTACGCCTGTGAATGTTTCTGCTTCTGTAAATTGATGATCAACGTAGAGGAGGTTATGTATTATGCATGTTCCGCTTATAAGTGTATAATCAGGATAATCTCTGTGAATATGTGTCATATTATTCAAAATTTCTACATGGTATCGGAGCTGCTTGATTTGTAGAAGAGATTTTTACAGGATATCAAGTGAGGATTGATCATCAGATCTATTATTCAAAAAGTGTTTACATTTTATTTCTTCAGGCAGAGTCTGTAATCGGGCCAGGTAGCCTCTGGATTCATCCTTCTTTTGGAAGGTGAGATATTCGGTGAATGCCCAGACAGTCAATCTCTGTACAAGAAATACTTTGTTCTCACGAATTCTAGATCAGAAGTGGTTGAGTTTTTTGAGTTGGTGGAATTCGAATTTAATTCCAAAGCAAGAGATAAAACTCAGAAACATTAAGTGTGAGAATGGAGACAGTATGCCCCAGTATCTCATGAAGTTCACCCAATGCCGGGATGAGCTGGGAAGTGTGGGGGTGACTGTCGCATGAGGATGGTGAGTCTAGCACTCCTTGACCTTCTTAAGAGTTGGCATAGCTACCAGGACTCGGTGAATGGAAGGGAGAAACTGCCAGGATGGGAGAGACTTTGGTCGGATCTTGTGCAGGAGGAGATTATACGGAGCACCAGAGACGGTTCTTCATCCATGCAGGATGACGAGAACTGTGCCTTAGCGAGTAAGGTGAAGAAGGGGAAGGAGAAGGGTTCTCTTTCTGAATCCAGTTCTTCCATTGGTGGGAAGAAGGTTGACAAATCGAAAGTACGATGCTTTCGTTGTCATGAGGAGGTTTCACGGGTCAGGAACCTGTATGCTCTTGAGGTTCAAGATTCATGCGAAGCCTTGAGTAGCGAGGCAACTGATGGAGACTTGGTGGTTGAGAGGGAGTGTATATTACCTTTCAACATGCAGAGCCAGAAGAAGTCTCAGACGATTGTGGAGGAGCCACGATTGGTGCAGCAGCTTCAGGAGGTTGTGGAGGAGCCACAACAAGGCAAGCTGAGAGGAGATCGAGTAGAGACATCTACTCATGCAGAGAAATCCAGTAGGGGGAAAATTCGAGCCAGGTGGGCTGAGGGATCACATGTAGCCATACCTCCAGGTAGGAGGTGGGGTGATGTGGATTGATCGTCCCAAGGAGGAGGGGCAGGATCCTTGAGGTACCCAACCTCTTAGATGAGACCTTGCTACGGGAGCCCCAGATGTGTAGTAGCAGGAACTGATTGATTGGGTAGAGACAGATGCGGATGGAGCGGCAGAGAGAGAGACAGTGCAGGGAATCCCAGGACAGCGCATAGCTAGCAGGCTGCAGCAATGCGAGAGGCACAAGTGTTTTGCACAGTGCTAGGTGGCACATAGAGGTGTGCAATGGTGCGAGATGCATGGAGATGTTGCAGTAGCGCAGATGTCAAAGAGGGAGCACTTGTCAGCAGCAGGTAGAGCTTCAACATCAGAGGGTGTTTCGAGCCCAACAGGGAGGTCAGTTGGGAGGTGCAGTGCAGATGCAATGCTGGGAGATAGAACTAGCAGCAGCATAGATGCAGTCAGAGATCAAAGTGGCAGAGGCTAGAGCAGTCAGATACTGAAGAGCACAGAGATGCAGAGTTTTCAGTCGACAGAGGCAATAGTAGTCAAAGACTTCGATGACAGAGCAAGTGGACCGGCTAGATGTGTTGCATGGAGAACATTACAGAGTTACAGGATCGGGTTTGAGCGGAATCCTTTCTTGTTGAGAGGGAGTGTTGAAAAGTGTGCAACAAGAAATGCTTTTTGAGAATGCAACAAGATGATGGAGCTTAGTGAAAAGAGTCGCCTTCACTAAGTGGGCTCGCAGGCAAATTATGGCGCAAGTTCTATTGGTGACCACAGTGTGGGTGACCACAGTGTGACTGATCACAGTGTGGGTGACCACAGTGTGAGTGATCAAAGTCTATTTTTAGACTGGCTGTCAAAAATAGAAAAGTCAAATATTATTGTCTCATAATAATATTTAGACTATAAACTTGATCTTATTCTCTTGGAGCACTTCAGGATGAGCTACGGATGTGGTACATGCAGATCCCAGAAGGAAATACATGGTTACCTATGGGATGACTAATATTTGCATGCAGGACTTCAGTTAGAACTCAAGTGAGTTGAGTTTAGTGGACTGGAGGTGCAGTTGATGGAGTTGTGTTCAATTTAGCTTTGTTAAACTAGTTGTATTTAGTCTAACTGATCAATAGACTAGAGATGAGTTGGGTGAATTAGTTATTAATTAATTCACAAGTTATTAACTCATAATGCAACTATAGAATACATCAGTTAACTCAGTTGCATGTCAGTGCATGTTCAGTTCAGCAGGGACAGGTGTTAGAGGATCAGATTGCTATCAGTTGTGACTATAGCTGTGCATGATGATTTGCACAATCAGAGGGATTGAGTATGCCAATGAATTGGCCAATACCAAGAATTGTAGCATGTTCTCACATGCAACACAGTGTGAGTGATTATTTGCAGGTCAAATACGAGTTTGGTAAACCATTCTCATCAATTCTTGAGCAGGTATTGTGCAGTGGAGGCAGGCAAGCAGCGTGGGAGATTTGGAGATCAGATATGAGTTGTATTGTGTGTAGCATGTGGAGATAGTACTGAGTACTTGTGAGGAGTATTGCACTATGTATTGTTACATGATTCAATCACTATAATATACAGATAGTTGGGGTTTTTAGTGAGATGCTTTTCTCGGGAAAATACTGTGTTGATATGTGTGATTGATGCTTCTATGTACGCCTGTGAATGTTTCTGCTTCTGTAAATTGATGATCAACGTAGAGGAGGTTATGTATTATGCATGTTCCGCTTATAAGTGTATAATCAGGATAATCTCTGTGAATATGTGCCATATTATTCAAAATTTCTACAGGTTGAGATGGAACTCTTCCTACATAAGGAAAACCTTTTGGTGGAAATTCGTATTCAAAACCATTATCAACATTAGGAGTGTGAGTAGCGGAGACTTTCAGAGAATCTCGAGGAGAGGTTGGAAACTCATCTTCTAAAGCCACAGGTGGAAATAGTTGGTGAGAGGGAATCTGAGATGGTTGTGGAGATAACTCCAAAGGAACACCAGGTTGATTGTATGGACTATAAGATTGTTGAGGAGATATCACCAACGGATCAAAAAGTGGATTTGGGAGGGTATAAAACAAACCTCTATGGACTCTCAAGGGTATCTGGATCAGACTCGTGAGATGACGATGAGTCTCAAGGTGGGGGACGAGAAGAAAGGGGTTAGATACTTGGGACAATTCCAAGTTAAAAGCCTTGAGCTTCAAGTGACTGTGAAAGTTCAGAATGAACTCATTGTGATGACCCTTCAGTATCAGATGATGAAGGGGAACAATGAGGTGAATGCAATGATCTGACCACAACGAATTTCTCTCAAAAGCAGAAGGAGAAGAGAGATTTCATTGAGGGCTTTAAAATTAAAATTTACAAGGAATTACTCAATGTGAGGTCAAGAAGAAACTGCATGGGTTTGACATATTATCATTGGAAGTTAATTTTATAACTTAAAACAACAAATAAATAAAAAAGAGTTATACTAGGTAAGATGGTTTACCAAGTATCCATGAATTGCAATATACACCTTAGCCGAAACAAGGACTTGACATGACCAATCTCCCCGAATGTTGTGTTCAGTGTATCACGTTTACAAGGTGACAAACTCAGTTACATGTGGCTAAAAGATAGCAACCTAGTGGGGTCTCCCAATATATACTCGATGATACGGGGAGCACAGGTCCGTGTTATCACTGTCTAATGCATAACCATTCGATGAGAGCATTCCCATATACTTTCCATACTGAAGTGCCTCCTATATACCCAAAGTACTGGAGAACCTTCGATATACTTCCATACTGGAACGGGATTTCACCCCCGGGATACAATGTAGGAAGTTAATGACAGATGCTATGTTTAAAGATGTTGGAACACATTTCTAGCCTAAACCTCTAAATATTTGTGTTAGGTTACAAATGCCCCTTAGGTTAATTGAGGTAAATTTTAAGTTTATCTTGAATTAGGTTTCAATTTTATGGCTCAACAATGTCACCTAAATTCCTATGATGCAACTAAATGAGAAAAAATTAAAGCTTTTCATTCGATGAAGGCTAAACTAACAAGGGAAGAGAGACAACCAAACAATGCATCAATCAAGAAAAATGCATCAAAACATATCTCCCTAACTTTTCGAATGAAAGATGCAAAAAATGAAAACTACTCTTTCACTTTCACTAATGAATGCAATGCCAAAATGCAATCTTATGGGAAATAAAATCACTTTCTTTCACTAAGATGCACTAATATTTTTGTTCTTTTCTTTTGCTTTGATTCAAAATGCAAACTAATGCATAATCAAAGGAAAAATGGATTTCAAAACAACTAAAATGAAACTTTCATTCACTTTTGGTTTCCAATAAAATTTATCAAAAATACTTAAACGAAGAGATCTTTTCACTTTTCTTTTCAAAACAACGAAATAAAAAACAAGCATATACTTTCAGTTTCACCAAAGCAAACAATTGTAATCTACGTTTGACAATGGAGAAAAACTAATTTTCAAAGTACAAATGTGATCCAATACTAATGAAAACAACTTCGCAAATATGAACTAAAAGCAATTTGAAAATGGTGTCCCGATCATAGTAAAAATCCTAAATGGAGAAAATCGAAATCACAAAGACAAGCCAAGTGATGAGTGAAGGGTAACCTAGACCTATAAACCCTAGAAGATAAGCTAACTTCAATCACACACTAACAAAAGAAAAGAGACAATTGTAACCATTAAAGGACAACAATCAACGCAAACACAATGAGATCACACTGGAAAAACACTCACAAAGGTTGAGATACACTGAAAATAAAAAGAAACCCTAAAATTTTCTAGCCTCTGGGATCAATGCGCCTGTGAAAGGAAAAGTAGCACTAAAAGACAGAGCAACGCGAATGTTAATCCAAAATCAGCGTTGGAAACACTTCTGTAAGACCAGAAAATGCACTGGGCAAGGAAAAGAAGGAAAAAACAAAAAGTTTCAAAAATCATACCAGACTCAACACTCTCAAGAAAAAACTAGTCACTGTATAAACCTACAGTAATGCACACAAGACAAAAAAACAACGGTTGGTAAAACTAATTAAAGGATCAGAATGAAGAAAGTGATGAAAAGGTTATATCTTCCCCAATGGAGTCGCCATTTTGTTATCTAGGTAAATCCTCTCTGTGGACAAAGACGATCCCTCTAGCCCAATGAGTGGGTCTAGCAACAAACGAGACAATCTACAAGACACTTTCTTAAATTACAATCGAAATGAGAGAAGAGGAAGGAGACCTACCTCGCTGTAATGTTGTAATGCACTCCTTTGTTGAAGATCTTGATCACCTTCTCCTTAAGTTCAGTCCTTATTGCTCATAGCATCCGAATACCTGCACAAGGGTCTAAAGACACAACAAAAGATAAAAGTGCAATAAGCATAGTCACATGTAATCCACTTAACAGATCAAGTAGCATTAAGATAAATGAAGCATTGACACAAGCGTTTATGGAAAGTGAACTAACAATTTTATATATTAATAAACAAAAGAGGAAGCATACAACCCAGGCCTTGATGTTAGTAGCCCTCCTTGAGTGAATTTCCAAGTCCAAGCTCAAGCTCTCTAAGCACTCCTTCTCCAAGCCAAAGTGAATAGCATGTAGGCACTATCTCAGCATAAGGGTGAAAATAATCAAAGACCAACCATTTGGGAATGGAAGAGGATGAATTTATAGGCACGAAGAGGGAGTTAGGATTTCACCAAAGATAGGGGAAGGTCCTCATATCAAGGAAGAAGCTCATAGGGATAACATTAAAGGGAAATATTGGGAGAATTCGACCACATCCACAACGAACATCATCTGGCTCATCATTCTAGAAGCCTCTAGATCATGAAGCTTCTCCTCCTCTTTGGGAAAACTTTCCTTTTAGGGATTAGTGTGAGTATCAAGGCCAAATCTACGCCAGCAGCATGAGGCTCATATGGTGCAACCTGCCATCAGCACGAGTGGATAATGACACAGTTGCGCTAACCCAGAAATTAGGGTTTTAAGCTCATTTTACTTAGGAAAGGCTCAAGGAAACTTTTCATTATTTCTTCAGGGAGGATCTGGACAACATATCAGGATGGGTACATTGCACAGTTATCAAGTTTTTGGCACTCTGGGGTATGACACAGGGAAGTGCAGGAGGTGTGAAAAAATACATAGATCGAAGATTTCTTCACCTGCAAGCAAGATAAAGGCACCTAAGGGTTCCTAAAATTCATACACCCCAATAATACCTATCACCCCTCATTTTTACCCTCATTGTCCATTACGTTTCACTTGTAATAGCTCAACATTTCCATTTTTCCTTGTCAGTCACAAGTCAAACAAATACACATCATCACCAACAACTTCCCTTTGAATTATCTAAATTTTGTGAAAGCTCCAACAAGAAAAAATCATGAGTCTAAGGAGCTTCTATGAGTACTATAGGAAACACAGTCCCATAGTAGTGTTTATAACCCCTACTGGCCCAAGTCTCCATCATGTTTAAAATGAGACACAAATTCCACCATATCTAGATGAAAATAAAATCATCCCTGAGAAGCTATAAGAACTCCTGTAGGCTACTACAAGATCTCTTGTCCACCTACAAAACAACACTTCAGCCACCTACAACAATAATATTTCAACCACTTGAACCAGAGTCATTTGGAGCAATAGTAGGAGCAATGAAAATATTCTAGAAGGTCACTAGGAGTAGTAGTAATAACATGAGAACCTATAGCAGATCATCAAAGGCTGCAACAACATTCAAATATTTAGGATCATCAAAGGAAACCTTAAAAATTACATTAACAACATCTATAACATCTTAAAGAAACACCAAATGTAAGGCCCAAGTATGCATCTCTCAGATCCTCTCCCTCAAACCTATTATAGCTTGAAGAAACATTGAAAGTGTAAGAAGGAAAAAGTTTTATAACCAAATTTAGTAAGAGAATCCTCAATCATATCCAGTAATAAACTCAAGTTTTCTCCAAAGGACACCCACATGAGTGTGAGAGGAACAAAAAAAAAAGTGGAAAAGACTCAAGAAAATGTGCAGTTATCTTTTACTCATGGTAATGAACAAGGAGTATGAGGAGGTACGTGGAGGACAAATCACATAAATCAAATCAATCCAGACTTGTTTTGCATGCAAAAAAAAGAGAAAAATAAAATAAATTAAAAAGTAAAAAAATAAAATAAAAATAAAAGTGAAGACCCACCATCACCACAGGAGTAAATTACATCTCTCGGCATCCAAACGAGCTGCTACAGGAACCTACATGCACTACTACAAGATACACATAAACTGCTACAAGAGACAAACATATTGCTACAAGAAGATGAATTTTTTCCTAGAACAACCACAAAAGTGTTGAATGACTTAAAAGGGAAGGTGATATTCAAAATAAATGTAAGTCACAAGTTTTTTCCATTTGCATTTGACAAAAATATTTGGAATTGTCTTAAAGGAAATTGCCTACATTTTACAGTCTGAATTTACATAGTGCAACAATAAGTGGTATGGTTGTTTTCTTTTTTTACAAGAACTTTATTCTAACAAATGGTGAATAAATTCATAAATTTTTTGGTTGAACATACTCCCTTGTCCTTAAGAAGCAAGATTATACATTTTCCATCTACTATAGGGTGCCCCGCTACCACAGGAAAACTTAGATCCTATAGCAACAAAGACCCAAACAAAGTTAGAAGAGGCAAAACAAAAGCAAAAATAGAAGTGGAGACAAAGGAATCCATGGTATAATGGATAGAGGAAAAGGAACAAGAAAAAGCAGAAATGTAGGTTGAGGCAAAGACAGAGGCAGAGATAACAAAGACATGATTAGAGGCTCGAGATGTTCTTACACCTTATGTTATCACTTAGAACTGCAGTCAATGTATGTAATGATGTCCAAAAAATTTCATATTCAAAAAAGAGTTGTCTAGTGGTTATGTTCCTATGTGTGTCACTTAGGGATTATGATTTAAAAAGGTATTGATGTGAAACATTGCAAAAAACCGTTAATCATCCTCCATCATAATTGTTTAAGGCATGTCTTGTCTTGTTTGCGTCATTGGTCCTTTGCGCAGTTTCGCAGCGCAGTCTGATTGGCCAATTTGGCAGCGCAATGATGTTTCTGCCTTTTCGTAGCGTGTCATTTACCAGCCATTTCGTAGCGAATTTGGTTAATTTATAACTGTATGCGCTACGAAATCGGGGATTCGGGGATTTTGCAGCGCGTTTTCTTGAAATGTCAAGTCTGGGGGGATGAGTCATTAGGTCCGTCCATATATTGTCAGTTGATGTCCTCTCCAGGTCATTATGGTCATCATTCTGCCATGAGGTTCAAAAACACGCACATAAACATCATTCAAAGTGATTTTATGATGTATGGTAGTGTCATGATATTTGTTATATAAACTGATTTGCTTGTATGACAAGACTATTGAAGCGCAAAGGAGCCCGAGTTTTCATTTAAAAGGACCTGATTGCAAGCGAGCCTGCATTCCAAAGTTCGAAGTTGCCTTTTGAGTTGAAGCTGCTGTTAGTTCTCTGTCCGAAAGTTTTCAAAGTAAAATGGAGAAGAGGGAGCATCGATCCGGTAGGTGCCAAAGAACAGAACCAGAGGGGCTTGATCTTACGTTAAGGGATGAAGGTGTAGCAAGAGCTTTTAAAAATGCTGGTTGCTGGAGGTTTTGTGAGAAGTTGCAGGGAGGGCATGCAGAGGTAACAAAAGCTTTTGCATTGAATTTTACTGGTTTAAACTCTAAGGTGTCAATGCTAGAATTCCCTGTATCTCCAGAAGCCATTTCTAATGTGACTGAGATTCCTAGAGGAGGACATGAATGGTTCAAAAATTTCAAATTCGATATGAGCCCCTGTAAGGAATTCTTGAAGGAGCCTTATGTAAATGAGGATCTCACAAAGGTTGTGCCAAGGAGTTACATGAAGGAACATTTTGCACTGCTCCTTACATGCATCCAAAAATATTTAACATGCGAAGGGAGGTATAACAAATTTTATTCCTATCATTTTAAACTTTTGTTACATTTCACAGGCAAAGCATCAATAGATATCCCCTTCTACTTGTTCAGAAGCCTCAGTAAAATGTGTGATAAAATTCAACTGAAAAAAGATGACTGTGAAACATCACTGTTTCACCATGGATTGGTAAAGCTGTTAGTGTTAGATGGTTTGCAGAAGATTGGTAAAGATTGGAACTCCTTTATTTTTATGGCTGGCTTTCAGAGCAAGACAGGCCTCACTCCATTGCCTGTTAGGGAAAGAGAAGAAACAATTGAAGAACCTACTCTTGCCGAGCTTAGAAAGGAGGTGAAAGATCAGAAGAAGTCCAAAACCAAGTTGAAGAAACCAGTGAAGCCCTTGGTAGTCAAGGAGACACCTCAATCATCATCAAAAGAGAAGGTCAAACAGAAGAAGGATGCACCTGGACCAAGTGAAGTTGAAAGGGTATCAAGAGTAAAAACCAGAGGTCAGTTAAGCAAGGAGAAAGGCAAGTCAATTGCTGTTGAAGAAAGTCCTATGTCAAAAGCTAGTTTAACTGATTTACTTGATGCAATTGAGCTTGAACAGGACCAGCCAGTGCAGCCAATGCACATTGACTTAACCCAATCCTCACCAGAGAGCATGAAGAAATCAAAGGCTTCGAAAAGGTTACGGTTTGAGGAGCCTAGTGAAGAATATGTGTTCAAGCCACGGAGGCCAATTACAAGAAGACAAATGAAAGAGGCCGAGAAAGTGCATAAAGAGGAGGCAGCTGTAAAAATGCCCAGTACAGAGTTTCTTAAAGTTTTGACTAAAATAGTGCATGCAGCTAGGCGTAAAGACAAGAGTAAAAAGGTTATTATTAGCCAAGGAGGAAATGTCATAGCTATCAAGAACCAGGCAGGAACAACCCAGGAAGAAGTGGCCCAGATAAAGAATGTTTCTAGAGAACGTGCAGTGAGATATGCTAATTATAGAAGGGCTGTATTAAAAGGCAGCACAAGCCTAGTGGGTCAAGCTGACTCGGGGTCTGATGTATTTTCGTGGACGGTACCAGCACTTAAGCAAGCAAAACTCATAAGAAAGCTGAACATGAGCCTGAGATCAGAAAATAAGGCTTTGAAGGAAGAGGTTAGCAGTTTGAAGAAGAAGCTAGGTAAACTAGCTCATTGATTTAAAAGGAAAGGTGCTTTTCAAGTTTTGATAAATTTTGGTTTAAGCTCCATCATTTTGAAACTATTTAGGTCCCTAACACCTGTACAAAATGTCTGAAGAAATCATGAGTTTAAGCAGAAAGCGCTTCAAGATAAATATGTTATGTTTTGACAAAAACAGCAGTTTCGTAGCGCGCTACGAAACTGCTGTAGATGCTGTTTTATAAGAAAACAATGAATTTGATGATGAGGTCAGCGAATTTTGAAAGGAATGCCTCGAGGACAGGAGGGAGACCATACAAGGCTATCATAGAAATTCAAACAGTGACAGGTGTGAGTTTTGGAGAAAAGGTGAAATATTTTGTTTTTTGCTAAAGTTTTCTTAAAGGTACTTTATGACCGAATTACTAGGGTTCTGGTAGGGTTACCGGAATTTTTGGTTTGTACACCTGTTCAGTCCACAAGGCATCCAGATCATGAGACATATGGTGTTATGCGTTGTTATTGAAGAATTAAAGAGCTTGGAGCGTGGTCTTTAAGTAGTAAAGAATAATGGAAGACAGGGACCATGAAAATAGGGCACTCATCTTCACTAATTAATGAGCCATCTGCATAGCTAGTATCCTATTCCAGCTCGTTCAGTGAATGCTCCTCCAACATATCTCGGCCACAACATAAAATGTACAGGTGTCAAAGCTCAAGAAAGGCATCATGCATACGAGGAGATAGAATTAGAATTTCAATGTGATTAGGACTCTATGTATTTACAGCACAATACCTTATGTATTTAATAAGTTTGTTTAAAAATAGATAAGGTTAGTTAATGATAGATCATCGAGCTCCCCTCATGTTGGAGGAGGAGACTCAAGGTAGTTTTAGTTTTGTTTTCCTATATATAGGAGAAACTCTGATGTAAGTAGGGTTGGAGATTTATGAAAAAAAACAGAGTTTTTATATTGGCTAATGTAAAAGACTTTTGACAGTAATAGTAAGATTACTTTTTCTTCCCAAGATTCATCTTGTGTTCAAAGGCTCAGAATATATGTGGTTTTGTCTTTATCCTTTCTGTTTTACAGCTCAATAGACATGCAATCAATCTGAATTCACCTAGTGCTCAGACTTCCTGTGTATGTTTATGAGTTGAGGTTCTTTTTGAGAGATGTTCTGAGTGTTTAAACATTATATGCCTTGGCTTCCATGATTGAGTAGTTAATAGTTTACTGCAAAGGTGTTTGACTCCATGAACCCAATGGAAGAAGTGTTATTTTGTTGTTCCAACCAACTTATTTTCATGTACTGTTTGAAGAGTTAGCCATCTTTTCTTGTTATTAATTCATATCAAAAATCTGTGAGAGAGCCCTCTCTGACTAAGGAGACTAAGCCTTAGTCTAAAGCCTGGTTTGAAATAGTTGCATGAGATCTTGCTAAGTAGCAGCCCTTAGTACGCGATTTTGTGATAACACCTTAGGTAGAACCTCTGGAGCTCATTGAAACACCAAGAGAACCAACTAAGAAAATAAATAAAGAAGAGACAGTAGATCATATGACCTGGAAGGAAGAAGGGCACTCTTTACATAGTTACATTAACCAAAACCCTGTTTTGCAAGAGAATTGCCCATTGACTTGGGGCCCATTAGATTGGGCTTAGACTCAATCCTTCAGTATTGTTAGGCCTAAAATAACCTCAACATTAGGAATAAGAGTAAAAGGACTTGAAATAAATTGAATAACATGCAGGCTTCTATCCAACAGGAGCAACTACATCCACATCAACATTGGATGTCAAAAAAGTCATCAAAGACATACATGAATAACAATAGGGAAAGGAAGATGAGTTGGTTGAATAGAGGATGAGAAATACTTTCAATAGGGGGATATATGATGCACCTCCGAATTATATACAAATTGAGGCCCAACTAACCTTTCCTAGGCACATTTAACCTTTCTTTCTGCACTCAATAATGTATTTTTTTAGATTTAATATGTTCTTAGGAAGGTTAGAGATGATTTTAATATCTTGTGTGCCTAATACATTTATTGTGCATGATATTGAGAATATTTGACATAGTTCACAAGAAATAAAGTCTAGAGAAAAATAAGGGACCTATTCCATGTTACAAGATGACCAAAACTTGACTAGCTTAGAGCAATTACCACCCATCCCTATAGTTGTGAGGTCATAGAGAACCAAATCTTATTTTCTAGGATTTTTGGAAGGAAGAAGTGTTCTCTTCAAGGAGGTTGTCCCTTAGATATTTTTGTATAAATAAGAGGCTTAAGTATCCCATTAGAGATGAAACTTTGGAGAAGATCATCAACAATAGAGAAAGGCCTCCTTACCTGTTATTTCAATTTTTCATGTTTCATGAATGAGCACATTTGTTGATTAATGAAAATCACTCTTTTATTTCTAGTATATTTTTATTCTAAGGGACCTAAGTCTCCTAGGGTTAGGGCCCAACCCAAGTGCTAAAGCCACCTTCTTATACATTTACTTTCCATGCCATTAGTTTAGTTATGTCTTTTGCAAATCTCATCTCTGAAAAAGCATTGTCTCTATAGGGTTAGTGAATATTTTTTTTTCTTTTTTTTTTCTATATATTTCTATAATGAAATAAAAATAGTTTATTTCATATATTGATTCTCTTTATTTAAAATTCAACTCATCCTTTCTATCATTTTACTTTTATGCATTTAGTAGTTTATTAGTTATTTGTGCACTTTACTTTTACTAGTCAACCATGCATTTTTCTTCCAATTATATAGTATTGATTCATAGGTATAATCAGTATTGCTTTTATGCATTTAGTTCTCTTGGAACATCATCTTTTCACCCACTGTTACACATTTCTGAAACCTACCAGTAGGATGATTTCAGCCTAGATGAGCTACAAGAAACTCCAATTTTTCCTATTCTTTCCATGAACCGATCCATTGGAGCTACACGAGCTTGGAAAGGATCCATTTACCCTTATAACACCCTCCTCCACCTTCTTCACCCCTCAGACTACATTTATACCTCATAAAATTTATGTTGGTTGTTTCTTGTAGCAAAACAGGGCCATCCTATAGTAGTATGCACAATTCCTTAGAACACCTCTAGATATGTACCCAAAGATTGTTTATAATTACCTAGCACATTAAAATGATGATTAGACCATGTATCTCGAGTTTAGAATTTTAGAGGATCCTTAGAAACTTTACCCTAGTAGTTGTAGCAAAAACTACCTTCTTTATGGAATTAGGGTTTACTTTGTGAATGTCTTCTTTCAAATGCAAATTGATTTATCATGCATCATAAAATGGACTTGATTTTTTTCTATAATTTTTTAGATGATTTTATATGCTTCCTTGCAATTAGGATAAGTTTATGTCCTATCATTTTCTTTCCTATAGTTAACATAAATTTATTTTCCTGCAAAATGTATTAGGTTTACTTCTTATCATTTATCTTTTTGCAGGTAGAGTAGGGTTATCTTATGTCATTTACTTTTCTGAAAATAGAATATAATTTTTTTATGTTGTTTCCTTTCCTGCAAGTTAGAATAGATCTATTTTCCATTCCTTGTTTTTTTGAGCATTTCCTATAGCCTAGATAGTAAAAGTGGTCTCTATGCATTTTATCTTCCCTTCAGTTGCATTAGATCAACCAAAGTAGAATATGTTGCATGTTCCACATATAGTGTTGATACCTCTTAAGTTTGTTCATGCCCAAGGTCGATACTTAAAGTTGATACACTCAAAAGTTTCAATATTCTTATTGTAATACTAAGGGCCATGACATAGATTATCAAGGTCAACCATTAATTAATTATCTAGTATAATAGGCCATAGAATACTAGCATATTAATGTGATATCTGGGTATGTAGATAACATACATATACTAATAAAACTAATAGTCACATCAATAAATCTCACAGTGGGTAGGTTAACAAACAAATGTAGCATAATAAGATAAGGGAATGGGCATTACATTGTGCAAGAAGGATATTTTCATGCCCTTAGGATTTCTATGGTATGGCCCAAGCATAGATAGGGCTAATATCTTGGGTGAATTGGATTTGTTAGGGTCCATTCCATCCTTTCATATTAATTGTAGTAAGCACATAAGGTTAAATTTTGGAGAATCAACCATCTCTTTATTAGTACATTATATTTTGTATGGCAGTAGAAGGGATTTTAACTTAGACAAGGGAACCACTCTTTCGGTGGTCTAGGTCAATGTGCAAGGATGAAAATGAATATAAGAATTATGTCCCATTAATATCCATACTTTTTTTGGGGCACTTCGAGTAACTCCTTTGATACAAAAAGTGGAATATCATAAGGGTAAGTAGGAAAAATATTATTTGTTTCTATTTGGTGGAAACCAATTGGAGTCAAAGTGTTTAGGGTTTGTAGTCTGAGCACTCAAATTAGAGATCCTAGTAAGGGAGACTAGCCTCACTATATAGGTGGATGATAAGAAACATGGTTTGCACAAAGTGATTAAAAAATGTGTCCTTTGATTCAAAAACTACTACTTGGGAATGAGATCAAGATAAGGCATATTATAGATTTACTTAACAAAAAATTGGTCGAATGGTTTTATAGAAATAGAACATTGAAGGATACTATGAATTATTAGTTGTAGGAGCCATGGAAGCCACTTATCAATTATGGTCCCTCTTTCAATATGCTAACCATGGGATGGTATAGATTCTCCTTTCATACTATTGAGGGTACCAAAATGAATGTAGGAGGGGAGGATGCTTTCAAGGGCCATCATACTATATAATTAAACCATGGCATCTATAACTTAAATCTCAAGCAAATAAAGTTACCAGTGCTCCTATGTGGGTGAAGGTAGCAAGACTACCTCTTAAGTTTTGGATAGTGGAGTTTTTCACCTAGTTGGGAAATCAATTCGATAAAATAATTAAGGTGGATGATTATTTCATTTGTAATCATAATTGTGTCATGGAAAGGGTGCTAGTTGAAGGAGACATCAAAGAGCGTATTTCAACATTATCAACTTGGATTTTGATGGAAAAGTGCACACAAAAATTTTAAATTACCAAAAATTTCCTTTCCACTGTGTCGTGTCATGAACATGGGCATGAGCAAGAGATTATACGTTGGATTTTAATCAATAAGTATGGAGGAAGAAGGATAACATTTCTCCCAATAGTCTAGGTACAAGGGTTGCTAACTCCTTGACACTAGGTGACAGAACAAGTTCGAGGACTTAAGTGGAAGTATTAAATAACCAATTTTATGGCATAGTGTATGAAAAAATGGACGATATTAAAAGGAAATAGGTTCAAGGCTATCAATTGCATGAGAGAGAAAATGTAGTGATGTTAATATCCCTTATAGAAAATATATCGATGAATGTATCCAATAATGAACTCTTATGGATAATGTGTCAATGAAAATTTATTTCACAAAGCAATATAAGGAGACCCATGAGGACATAGCTTTAAGAAAAATCCCTTATGCAATAGTAAATGAAGATCATTTGTGATATAATTGTAAGAGCCAGAGATTTGTGTCAACGATAACACTAACTCATAATATGATGACATATGTGCCAACAACAAATATACATTTGGAGGTTGAGCGAGAGAATAATTTACTTGTGCAAGTGGAAAGGTAGTCCCATAGAGAGGATAAAAGCTATTATCATGGAAGGTATATCTCTCTTGCAATAGTTAGTCCTCATTTTGAATACATCAAATGAGTGGCCTACTCCTATTACGGGGACTATGATCCAAAAATTGGGTAAAGAAAAAACACTTTATATAAGACCTCCCTATGCCCTTTCTCACCTGACACCAAGAAAATCAACAAATCCTCCTCTCCCATGGTATCTTCCCATTTGTCAGTAATGAAATGGGATAGTAATCAAAATTTTGATGCGGATAACATAAGTAATATTTTAGGGAGAGGAAAAGGCCATTAACATATTAGGACTATAAAAATATGTGGATAAGTGGGAGAAAATATTCTTGGGTGGGTTGGGTTTATCCAAAATAGTTATCAGTGCTATAGGCTAAAAGTAATACACACAGAATACAAATGAAAGGGATTCATTAGAAGTGTAGAAATGGAGGAAATATCTGATCTCAAGGGATCTTAGAGATTTAATCCACGAAAAGGGGGCTAAATGATGATCATCTATCCCACAATGTTAGAGGGTTGGATATCTTAGCTAAGCACCTGAACTTATGTAGATCAGTAGATAGATTAAATTCTTATATTTTCCTTCTTCAAGAGACTATGAGTGGGTGGGATTATTTAATTGATGTCCTAAAGATGTATTTCCTAGCTTCAAAGTTTCATTTTATAGGTTTTACAAGTTTTTTTGGAAGAATCATCATTGGGTCGATTCCTTCTATAATACTTTTAAATTCCTTAGCCATATATTTAGTTCTCTAAATATAATTTACAATTAATTGCAAGACCAAAGGAGAACGGATGTCAGGGTTTGAAACAACTAGTTCCTTTAGCTAACCACTACTAACTATAAGCCTCTAGAATCTTATCACTAAGGATTATCTTTGGAAGAATATTCTTACATAGAAGCATATGCCCTCCTTGAATCTTATGGAATGTGATAGGATCCACACACACACACACACATATAAGCCACTTTGTATATCAATCCATGATCATAGGCTTTCAAAATGCTTGTCACTGTAAGTGTATTTATGGGTTATTCCTTTTGTGTTTAGTAGCTTTAAGTGATTTTACATATTAATAAAAGTGAGATATATGTAATTACAGGTGAGATTAAATAAAATACAATGATTTGCACAATTTAATAGATTAACAATTAATTCCTGTAGCAATTCAAAACTATTCTAACAATTAATTTTTTTTGTACAATCTTAAAATTATTTTCTATTCCTACAAAAGATCAATCTAGCAACAATACTACTTGTAGAAAAAATAAATCTATTACTATTATTACAATGTTGTTATAGAAATTTACTGCATTTTTTGTTTACGAAAATAATTTCAATATCTCTTGAAAGAGAATAGGGTACGGCCATTGTCTAGAAATTATGTTGCAACTAATGAAACAAAGTAAAATTGTGCTCCAAAAAAAATACACTACAACTCATAAAATAGAGTAGATTACTCACAAAAAGTAATTTACAAGTATAGAAATATGAAATATGTGCCCAATATAGAAAATAAAGGTTCAAGCTCAATGAAATATATATGCACAAAAAGAAAAAAAAATTATGTATTCACGTAGGAAAATAAATTGAAATGAGGACCACCATGACTATAGAGTGGCCCTCGCTCTACAATATAATTGATAATGACAAGAACAAACATACTTAGAAATATTGATAATATCAAAAACTTCTTGTATTTCCTGAAATAGTGATCAGAACATTATTTAAAAAAAAAAATCCCATCAATTTTGGTTCTCTTAGTTTTTATACAAAAACTTCCCAACTATCACATTTGTTTTCTAACTTCTAGTGTTTCTCCCCTAGTACCAAGGAAGGTAACCACTTTTTAGTTAAAAAAATAAGTTATTATACTTAGTATTTATTACAAAAATATAATTAACTAACTCTTGCATCATGCCCTCTTTCAACCTATATTTAAGTTGAATGGCTTGAGTGGTATGAAATAATTGAACAAAAATATGTAGCAATTATTTTAAAAATAATAATTACAGCGAAATGTAAATAATTACAAAATTGCAACACACTATAGCTGATGATTTTTTCTAGAGTAGTGGTTTCATTCCTTCCAAATTCTTTAATTGCAAAAATTCTCTATTTATATGATTGTTCAAGTTTGAACAACTTGATGTAGTATAAATTATTCAATTTTTGTATCATTGGGAGAATCTTCTCCATCTTATGACTTCTCTTAGAAATTTCTACAACACCTCTTTTCATCACAAAAGTAAAAAGGGGTGTTACACAGTAATTTGTCACCATTTGTCACCGTCCCTGTTACCCCTTTCCCGCGCTTTGGAGGACTCATTCCGGGACCTGTGAGAAGTGACATAACTTGAAAACACTTGCATTATGTTCCCCTAAGTATGGACTTCATATGCCCTGAAGACATCTCCTGCAGAATATCCTTAAAAAGTCCCCTTTTTCCATTAGCGCGGATCCACAGTGTATTACCCGCGCCAATGGGGGAAATCCTCCAAAGAGGGCGCGCTAATTGGCGCTTTGTCTCAGAACTATACCCGCGCCAACCAAGTTTGGAAAAGCTTTTTAACAAACGCACGCCCGAAGGTTTTTTCCTTTCGACTCATGAAGATTTTTAAGGATAATGCCAATCTCATGGATGTCGAGATTCATCTTATCTCCCTTTCCTCTATCCATAATAGCTTTTTGAGGATAATGCCAATCCCATGGATGTCTTGATTCATTGTATCTCCTTCTCCTCCATCTATAAAAGCTTGTTCTGTTGCATTTGACAAGCTAGTTCGAGCATAGGGAGAATTATACTTTCAGAAGCCTAAGAGATTGCTGTAAGAGTCTTCTTTGCATTCATAATCAAAGAGAGAGAGGCTTGTTCCCAATCCCAACAAGCTTTGCAAGACATATGTAGCTGATCACCCAGCCAAAGGAGGATTTGACGTCAGAACTATGGTTGTATTCTTCTTTGTTGATTATCAATAATAGATGACTATCATTATGGTTCCACTCTTCTTGTTCATTGTAGTGATGTTTGAGTTATATCTTTTCTGACCGATATATAATTGCATCTATTGGATTTTATGCTTGTATTTGTGTTGTTCTTTGCATGTGCAGGTGTCCATTCACGGAGATCATGGGGACCGTGACAGGCCGGAGCAAAGGAACGGGAGTGTCGACTCTTCTACAACACTAGCATTGGAATCCAAGTAGGCTCTCGTAATCCACCTTTAATTTTCAATTAGGAACTTGCGTGATAGCATTGTTTGATTGTTGCTAGACCCATTTTTGGGCTAGTGGGGATTGCCTCTGTCCGCAGAGGGGATTTACCTCTCCAACAATTTGGCGATTCCACTGGGGGAGCTCTTTGTTGTTTGATTCGTAAACTTTGGACGGAGCCTGAAGTACGGCCAGGTAGCCTTCGAAACGCTATTGCTCAGCATTAGCGAAGTAGATCAACGCCACTTCAGTCAATCTCCGGCTTGGTTTACGAACCGAACAGCTTGGAGTTTGTCTTGCACTTTGGTTTTCTCTTGTTTTGCTTGCTTAGATAAGCTTTCTGGGTTGAATTTTTAAGTTGTCTCTTGCTGCTTGGTCTGTTTGGATACTGTTGATCAAGCCGTGGACTGCTTGTTTTTATTTTTAAGCTAGCAAACTTGATTAGCGTGATTTTTTCCCTAACAGTCGCGCCAGTGGGCTCATGTTGCACAAAAACAACTCGCGCTAATCCATTAAAAGTGTGAGTTACAACCTGACAGTCGCGCCAAGCCTGTGAACTTTTCCAGTTTGCTTGTTTGGAAGCCTTCTGAGCTTCAATTTCTGTCTTGTCACATCTTTTTCAACTACTGGAGTGTGTCAAAGCTTTGTTTTACTGGTTTTGACCTTCATCCTTTGGGTGTTTGCCTCTTTCCATCGATTTCACATTCCAAGCCCTAGGGCATCTAGTGGCTTTGTACATCGAGCGTTCCGTAGGAGTTTTTGGTTCTTTGATTGTACAGTCGACTTCTTGGCTACTTTTTGCACTTGTTTAGTGGTTGCCAAAACTTTTTATTGTGTTCTTCGAACAATTTTACCTCTTTTTCGTTTGGATTTCGCTTGGCTTCGTTTGGGCTTAGATTACATAGCTCATTGAGTTCTTTGTGATTTTTCTTGGTTTGAAAGATTGTCTTGGTGTTTCAGGGACTTGATTGTGTTTTCATTGAGTGAAATTTGTCCTTTTTACTCTTATTATCTCTCAAAATTTGTTTAGTGCATTTTGCCATCAAAAAGAAAACGAACAATCTCTTTTGCATTGCAGTAGTTAATGTAAATTGGAGCTTTTCATTGTTATTAACGATTAGTGACTGTAAAGAAAAGTTTCGATTATTGCCATTAGCTGCATTAGAGTCATTGTTGATTGTTTTATGATCATTTTGTTTGATTGAAAGATCTCAACTCTCTCGTAGCTAGCATTCATCGAATGAAATGATATATTTTGGCATATAGCTTGCATTTAGGAAATTGTGAGAGATTACATATGGTAGGACCTGGAAACTGAAACCTAATCAAAGATCAACCGTAAAATGAACTGAATGAATCTAAAAACGCATTGGAACTTAACACATACATCTAGAGGTCTAGGCTAGAGACGTGTTCCAGCGTCATTAAACCTAGTCACTATTGTTTCACATTATTGTTGGGTGATTCCTCCTTTTATGACTCGATAGTGTTCTAGCACGGATTTGTGCTCCCACGTATCGTCGAGTATATGGGGAGACCCCACTAGGTTATCATCCTTTATCCACAGGAAGTCGTGTCTGCCGCTTTACAAGCCGTAACGCACTGAACACAACATTCGGGAAGATTGACTGCCGTACGGGAAGTCCTTGGTTTTCATATGATTGCCAAGGTGTATATGCAGTTTTACGGATTGTTTGGTAAACCCTTTGCCTAGTTCTCCAGAGTAGTCACTTTTGATCCTTTTCGGACTCCCTAAAAGAAAAGGCTCACCTGAGCATTTGTCACTTCGGGCTCATTAAACATTCGAAGGAGACTAGAGTCATCTTTTTGTCCTTTTCTCGACTCTTAAAACATGAAAAGGTCAAGTTCAGTTCCTTTGTCTTAAAATTTATTTGGCCGCGATTCACATTTACCCGGTTAGATCTTGTTTGCGTTAGTTTGAGTAGGGTCCTTTCTTGTTAGCTTCCCTAGTATTTTGTGAAGTTTTCATCCTGGCGGAATTACCAATTTCGTCCCCTATTCCAAGTGACCAAGGGTCTTAATCCTTTGCTGCTCCTGAGATACCTGTTGTGAGTGATACTCTTCCTGTTATTCCGATTATCCAACCGATTAATTCTCGTGCTCCAGGCGACGAGACTTACGAATTTCATTGGAACCTCGTTTGGGAACCTTCTGAAGATGGTATCCCTTTTTGGGAATACACTTCCCCTCGTGTTTTGGCCCCACTATTTTCTTCTGATATGGAGGAAGTATCCCCTACTTCGACTGAAGAATCCGTTGCGACGAGCAGTGAAATTCCCACTACAACAGAACCTATACCTGTTTTTAGCACCCCTACTACTGGGAGACTACCTACAGGCTATAAAGCATTAAAGGATGTTATGTCTTCTAGGACTCCCTCCACGAGTTCTATTTGGTCACAACTCGCCATTCCCACCACGGAGCCTTTTACTCCACAGGGTCGCAGTACGTCTGTTACCTCAATCCCAACCATTCCAACGGTATGTGTAGCTTCTTCGACCCCCATTTTCAGTGGTCCTTCGGCCTCTATATTCGGAGTCGTTGATCCTACGTCAAACGTCCCAGCAGAGGGGCCATACGACCAGTATTTACGACATCTTGGTAGGCCTTTGTCGTCTCAACCGACTGTTGAGATTTCGGTCCCGTTGTCAATTGATTGGGGCCCCACCTATTATCATGGTGGCCAAGTATCGTCTGTGCAACCCCAAGGGCCACCTAATCAAGACCAACAGTCTTACACAGGGCAACCTGGGAGCCAACAAGGACAACCCTTCCAGGGACAACCTTTGGCCTCTGGTGGTCCATCTTTCACCTCTTATGCTCAACCTTCTGGTAACCCAAGTCAATCTTTTGTTCAACAAGGCCAGCCTGGTATCCAGCAAGGTTATCCTACTGGAAAAATTGGTCAATCGTATGTTCACCTAAACCAACCTAATGTCCAGTATGGTCCAACATCTGGACAAGCTAGTCAACCGTATGGTGAACCCACCGTCTAGTATAGTCAAGCACCTGGGCAAGTCGGCCAGCCTCAAATCCAATCAGGCCAACCAACTGCCCAACCCACTCGGCCATCTGGTCCGTCAGGACAACCCTCAGTTGTGCAACAACAACTCCACCCCCAGCAAATACAACCTTCTGGACAGGTGGGCCAACCTCAATATCAACTAGGTCACCCTTCCGACTAGATGGCCCAACCTACAGGACATCCTTCCAGCGCTGCTCAACCGAGCACTCAGATGGTTGTTGCCTCACAAGCTCAACCCGGTTTTAGGCCCTAGGCTGGACCCCAGGCCCCATCCGGTCTTCAAATGCAAGTTGGAATTCAACCCCAACCAGTCTATCAAACTCAGCCTTTTTCTCAAACTCAGTTTGGAGTCCAGCCGCCTTATGGTTACCAGCAACCCCAAGGGCAACCTTCGTTTGCCCCATATCAAAATTATCAACAACTGTAGGAAAATACTTATCAGAATTATCCGCAATCGTATGGTGCTCCTGCAGGACAGTTTGGTAATCCATGGAACGCTGGGGGGCAGAACCAAAATCCCTACGGACAGAATCCCTACGGGCAAAACCCTATGGGGCCAAATCCGTCGGGACAAAGCCCATGGGGGCAACCGCCAGTTGGTTGGAACCCTGGTGCTCCATCCTACCCACAGCCCCAGATGTCCTTCAACCCTCAGTTACCCTTCTTAGCAACCTTAGAATTACCGGATGTGTCCAAACTGACCAATGATCCCATTCTCCATAATCCGTATTGGCCTCCGGTTCCAACGAAGATTCCCGGTGATTGTCCCAAATTTGATGGTAAAGCTAATGAAGATCCTCAAGCTCATGTCATGACCTATCACTTGTGGTGTTCATCGAATTCGTGGCTTGATGATTCGATTCGGCTTCGCCTTTTTCAAAGGACTCTCACTGGCTCTGCAGCTAAGTGGTATATTGAGCTCACTCGCGGATCCTTTCAGGATTTTAACTCGTTGGCTATGGCATTTCTAACTCATTTTCAGTTGCCCATTCGATATGAAATGGGTACACACCTCCTGACATCCTTAAGACAGACAACGGCTACGCATATCTCTGATCATATCCATGAATGGAGATGGCGTAGACGTATGATCAAGTTTTGGATTCCCGACCAACTTCTTACCGACTGGTTTATGACTTTGTTCGTTCCTCTAATAGCACGGGACATTGCAATGGGGGCATGTGTCACTGAAGAGCAAGCTATCGCGCGCACTCAGTACCTTGACTTGGTTTATTCCCAGTTTGGTACATTTTATGATTATTTGCCTGATGCCCCGAGACCAGGAACATCTAAAGCCCCACCAACACCATCTATTGACAGTATTATTGGTTCTGTTAACTCATCCTCGAAGAAGAATTTCGTGAACCCTGGGAAGCAAAAATCAAATGCTTCGACTGAACACACTTCTCAGGCTACACCCACTTTGAATATTACTTCTGAGGTCAATTCTGTCCAGTCCACCATGGCAGACAAAGCCTCGAAAGGAAAGAAGAAAGGAAAAGGGAAGAATAAGCCGGATCAACCTAAACAGGACTCCCCTAAACCTCCACCCGAGGAAGGTGCCAAGCGCAAACCCAAGTATCTGTGATGATGATCACTATACCAAGGACTGCCCCAGACAGTCTGAAGTTAGTCGTTTGTTGAAAGGCGCTCTTAGGACTCCTGTGGTGCTCAAAGAACCCTTTCCCTCGCAACAAACTCAAATGGTGGCTAACCCCTCTCAACCTCCATCTTCCTTCGGTTCTCAAGTATTTATGGCTGGAACGATACCTGTCCACATCAGTACTCGGACAAAAGAATATGTGTCATCTACCGGGAAAGAGCCTGAGGTCCCCTCTAGTGCTCCTTCGTTCAATTCAAGCTCGTTCCACATCGAGAGACCTAGCACTGAAACACCTATTCGACCCCCTCCAAAAGGAGTACTCCGGAAATCTTCTTACAACCCAAATGCTCGTGCTACACAACACTATAGTATTGTTGAGGACTTAGCTCAGGCTCCGTCGGCTATGTCCGCTTTAGAAGTCCTCCAGAGCTGCCCTTCTCAGAGGAAGTCCTTGCTATCGGCCATCGGTGGCATAGACCCGGCCGACTCGGACCTGATTACTTTTGATTTGGAAAGCCATACGCCGAGACTGCCTCACCAAATCGCATTCCTCATACAAGTTATTATTAATTCCAAAACGATTCATCGTACAGTCATTGATGAAGGTGCTTCAACTTGCATCATGTCTGTTGCCTGTTGGAAATCTATTGGTTCTCCAACGCTGAGCCAATCTCCCACAACCTTGGAAGCTTTTGATGGAAGAGCATCCCGCCCCTATGGTATACTCCAATGTTTGCCCATCTCTTTGGAAGGGAAGATGGTCGAGATGGAAGTTGAAGTTGTTGATGCTAATCTTACCTACAACCTCCTTCTCGGACGTAGCTGGACATACGCAATGCAAGATGTAGCCTCGTCTTTGTTTCATATCATCCATTTCCCTCATCAAGGGAAGATTGTTACTATAGACCAGCTTTCATTCTTCGCTTCCTCTTCCGAAGGCAACCTCCGTTTTGTGGAGCATACCTCCAAATCATGTGAGATTCTAGGAGCTGGGCTTTTTAAAGATCCCGCCCTCATGGGTGTTTTTCCACTCCCACCTCCTAGCGTCGCTTCCGTCAATATGATTACTGTTCGTTCTGATCCGTGGATCCTCCCTCCCACTGATCAAGTAGAATCTTGGGGCGATGAGATGCCATTGAGTCCCGCCGAGCTCAACTACGTTGAAATCATTGCTGCATCGGCTCCCTCTTCTGAACCTGCTCCTTCAAGCAAAGTTCCTGAATCATTCGCTCCATCCTCATGGCTTGGAGATGAAACTTCTTCGGACCCTTTAAAAGAAATATTCCCTTCTGACGAAACCATTATTGAGACTATGTCTCCCGAGGAACCTCCTTGGCATGATTATCACCATCATTCCTCGTTTCTCCCTGCCCATCAGAATATGCTTACTTGTCTCGAACGGTTTGCTCCTTGTCTCCCATTTCAAACCTTTATCAAGTGTCCTCTGAAGGAAATATGGGGAACATCACGCAAACCCAGCCTATCTACATCTCTGCGAAACCAGGGATTGTCGAACATCTTCACATTGGAGTCACTTGTACTCCGGAGCAGATTCGACTCTATACCAATATTTTTCGCGAATTTCGTGACGTCTTTGCATGGTCCTACAAAGAAATGCCCGGCATTGATCCTAGCATAGTGGTGCATGAGATACTCATGTGTCCAGGTGTTAAGCCTGTTCGTCAACGTTTACGCCCCATACACCCCCGCAAGGTTGCAGCTATTAAGGCGGAAGTGGAAAAGCTTCTTAAATCTGGTTTTCTTTACCCTATCCCACTCACAGATTGGGTCTCCAACATCGTGCCTGTGAACAAAAAACAGGGTACCATCCGTGTTTGTGTCGATTATCGTGATATTAATCGGGCCTGTCCTAAAGATAATTTCCCCACACCATTCATTGATCAAATTATTGATGAGTGTACCGGAAGCGAAATGTACTCCTTTATGGACGGTTTTTCTGGGTATAACTAGATAAATATTGCCCCCGCTGATCAACACAAGACCGCTTTTATCTGTCCATGGGGCACTTTTGCTTATAAGAAGCTCCCTTTCGGTCTCAAAAATGCCGGTGCTACCTTCCAACGTGCAATGTCTTATGCTTTTCATGACATTCGCCACATTGTACAACCATACCTGGATGATCTACTAGCTCATTTAGCCAAACGCCAGGACCACCCTACTCACCTTCGCGATATCTTTCTTCACTGTCAACACTACCGTATCAAACTCAATCCCCACAAATGTGTCTTTTGCGTTGAATCCGACCGACTTCTCAGGTTTATCATCTCCCGAGAGGGCATCCGTTTGGATCCCCTTAAAGTTGAGGCTATTTTGAATCTCCCTCCCCCAACTTCTTTACAACAATTGCAAAGCTTGTAGGGTAAAGCAAACTTTCTAAGACGATTCATTCCAAACTATGCTGAAGTGGCTAAAGGTTTTACACGGTTGCTAAAATAAGATGTTCCTTTTCATTGGGATGCTCTCGCTCAAAAGTCTTTCGAGCATCTCAAGAATCTCTTGGTTTCCGCTCCATTGTTGCGTCCTCCGAACTATCATCGCGACTATACTCTGTATTTGGCCGCCGCCGACACCACTATCGGCATGGTTCTCGTTCAAAGTGACGATGATGACACTGAGCATGTTATATATTATCTCAGCCACAACCTTTTAGACACAGAAACTCGATATGCTTATGTCGAGAAGTTGGCTTTGGCCGTCGTTTGTGTCGTCCAATGCTTCCGTCACTACATTCTACTACGAACTACCACCGTGGTTTCTGATTGCAACCCCATGACATACATTTTGTCACGCCAGTTGCTGGGGGGCAAGTACTCAAAGTGGATTGTCATCCTCCAAGAGTTCGACTTGGAATTTACCACTGCCAAGTCCAAGAAATCCCTTGTATTCACTGAGTTACTTTGCTCTTTGCCATCTTCTTCAACGCCCTCTCACTCAGAGGATCATATTCCGGATGAGACCTTGTTTCTCATTAGCACCCTCGATCCCTGGTACGGGGATATCATCGTATATCTGCAAACGGCCTCCTTTCGCCCCGCCGTGTCCAAAGACGCTCGGCGAAGGATCCGTCATCAGTCTCAACCATACTGTATCATTGGGGATACACTATACTGCCTCGACGCCGACTCTGTTCTCCGCCGATGTCTAACTCTCGAGGAAGCTGAGCGTGTTTTGAATGACTGCCACTCTGGTGCCTGTGGTGGTCACATGTCCGGATATGCCACTGCCCAAAAATCCTTCGTGCTGGCTACTTTTAGCCCTCTATATTTAATGATTGCATTCTTGCCATCCACTCTTGTCATGAGTGCCAGATATACCAGCGGAAGATGCATGCGCCTCCCACTCCATTGCACCCTGTTTTCACTGTCGACCCTTTTGCAAAATGGGGCATTGATTATACGACCTGTAATCCTCGCTCGGCTGGGGGGCATGGGTATATTATCGTTGCTGTCGATTACTTCACTAAATGGGCCGAGGCGATGCCCACATTAACTGAAGACGGTCACACAGCGGTGCAATTCTTGTTCAACCATGTTATTTCACGATTCGGTGTCCCTCAAGCCATCGTCATTGATCACGGGAAGCATTTCCGTAATCATATGATGACAGAACTAACAACCCAGCTAGGCTTACGACACGATAGTTCGATTCCATACTATCCTCAGGCCAATGGCCAAGTTGAAGCTATCAACAAGATTTTGGTTACAATGCTTCAGCGTACCGTTGGCATGCATAAGTCTAACTGGAACTTGATGTTGTTCCCTGCCTTGTGGGCCTACCGAACCTCCGCGAAGGATGCCACCGGTTTCACTCCATTTCAACTAGTTTATGGACTAGAGGCTACCCTTCCAATCGAGTGCGAAATCCCTTCATTAAAATTAGCCGTCAAACTACTTCCCAACACTACTTCGGTAGAAGAACGCCTTCTTTACCTGGAACGGGTAGATGAGACCCGTCGCCTAGCCTCTCTGGCCATTGAAGCACAAAAAAAGAGAGTGAAAACTCACTTCGATCAGACTGTCCACCCACGTTCTTTCGTTGAGGGAGATTTAGTCCTGCTATACGATCAGGCAAACGATAAGCTAGGGGCAGGAAAACTCGAGCCTATGTGGCTAGGTCCTTACATTGTCAAGAAAGTTTTGCAAAAAGGGGCCTACGAGCTAATTGACTATGAAGGGAACCCTCTCGAGAAGCCCCGAAATGGGCTATACTTGAAAAAGTACTATGTGTGATGCTTATACACTTTGTTTTGTACATACATGTACTTTAGCAGGTGTGTTGTGTGTGTGTGTGTTTTAGTTTTGAAGGCGTGACTGCCGCTTATTGTGTCTTTTGCTTCTTGTGCAGATGTCTGATACACCTTATGTTGGTTTCGCTGATGGTGCCTGCCGCAGTACTCGCAACTTTTCCTCTGCGGCATGGGTGATCTATGATCCTCATGGCGAGTTGATAGATCTTCAAGGTGTGTGTTTGGGCTCTACCACTAACAATGTCACCGAATATTGTGCTGTAATTGAACTACTTGCTGAAGAAATTAATCTCAGCATTCATGCATTGGTAGTAAACCTAGACTCTCAACTTGTCATCCACCAGCTCAACGGGCAATATTCCGTCAAAGACCATCGCATTCTAAGGTTGTATTTATGTGTGAGATTGTTAGAAAGGAACTTTGATTTCATTACATATCAGCATATTCCAAGACAATTGAACACATTAACTGATGCATTGGCTAACCATGTATTAGATAGACATTTGCGTAATATGTAAAACATCATACAAGAAAGCATATAAAGCATAATAATAAAACCATAGAAATAGGCATATGTATATATATATGTGTGCCGCAATGTTTGCACCACGTGCATCATACAGTTCAAAAAATAATACATGTTCATCTCAAATACATCTGGAGACGACATGTCTCTCAAAAAATGTGCATGAAAAAGAAACCTAGGAGTCTAGTCCCGGTGGTGCTCATGATAGCACAACATCGCGCACACCAAGCGTCTCAACAGACGATGGACATGATTAGGCACCCCCACCGTGTGCCTCTGGTATGCTAGTGGCATATCTCCCAGTCTAGCGTAATCAGGAATCCCTCGGGCGAGTCCCTCGAGATTCTGAATCAGTTCATCCCCCTCGGCACCCTCTTCCTGAGGGTCAGCTGCGGGCTGGTTCCTCCGAGCGATGGGAGACATGCCAACTGGTCGCTCTAGGCCAACATCTGCATGTATATACAATTTTTGTTAGGACAAACATGTATTAACAAAAAAAAAAAAACATATAAAACATCAAAAACAAAAAGAGATCTTACCCAGCTCCTCGTCCCACTCCTCTCCCTCGGGCAGTGGGAGATCTGGGTCTCCCATGAAGTCAGTCCCTGCATATGGCCAATCCTCCACCACAATCAGCTGACGGCGGAGCCATATAAAGAACTCGGGCCTCCAGGACATCTGTTGGCCCCCTCCTCCCCTGGGCATCAGTGCTGCCCAGCGAGCCATCCTAGGCTCTCGTGGCAAAGGATCAACCACTATAGCTCCCTGTCCCTGAAAAATTGGTAATCGTTCCAAGAAAAACGATACCACGATTGAGCCATACCCAAACTGCTTTACCCCTCCTCGCTTGCACTTTGTAAGCTGCCTCTTGATGTTGGTGGTCACTGCTGTGGCCCAGTCAAAGATGGTAGGATTTAGGCATTCTGTGGCTAACAGAAGATGGTTTTTGCTCGCCTCATGGGGCGCCTGCACCCCTGCAGCTCGAGTAATGGTGAACAGTATCACCCTGAGAATCAAGTCCGGAATGGTGGGAATATCCATCTTTGCACTATTCCTTCCAAATTGTGCCCCTGGGCACACTCGGTCTTGAACTTCAGTCATCTTCTCCCCGGAAGGTCTACTCCCGGTCAAAATGGGCCTCACCCCTCTCCGTGACAACCCCGTGATGAAGTAGACATCGGACACATCAAGCTCCAGCACTTGGTCCCGTAAACGGAACACTTGGTCATTAACATCCCACAGATCAATTATGAATTGCAGTAGCTCGGGCTGAGCGCGCAAGTAAGGCGTAAGAAAGAATTTCTTAAGCCCGCAGTCCCTTAGGGCATTCATACACCCTTCATCCTCAAGGGCCAAAGCATCTACGGCATCATGTTCTCGTTCCTTCCATTCTACTACGATTTTTCCTGCTTTCCTGCACCCACAAGAACACATAAATCATAATTAGATCACTGGTAAACCTGTAATCCAGTTAAATTCAAAATGCATTGGGAAATTTTAAGCGAAAAATTGAGTTGCGTAGTTGGCATGACTGTTTCTAAAACAGTCGCGCCAATGGCGCGACCCTTTTGGAAAAATCACCCCATTAGTGCAGGTCCGTGCCAGATACCTGCGCTAATGGGCGAAGCCCTAAATTTTGTAATACCCCCTTGCAGAGGCCAATCAGGAAGCAAAAGCATAAAAAAAAGTATGGAAATGGAGCTAAGGGAAGCGCCTCTTACCTGGGACCGAAGAAATCCCGAATGGTTGCACGGATTGGCCGTAATCACCGTCTGAAGTTCACTCCCCAAACAGACCACTGCTACTCTTCAGAGAGGTAAAAAGTAAAAGTAATTCTATTTTACCATTTTCACCATATTTATAACTTTTTGACTTATACTCAGGATTGAAAAGTTACTTTTTGAATATTTTAATATATCTTTGGTCGAAAATGGATTTTACGCTTGCTTTTTGTGTAGCGACAGGTCTTTTACGCAACTTTGATGGTGAAATGAGTTGTATTTTATACTTTTTCGAAATCGGTAAATACACAAAAAGTCACTGTGGAGTCATCTTTCAGCTCTTTTCTGACTCTCTAAACATGAAAAGATCGCCGAGTTATCCCTCTTGACTCGTTAAACGTAAATAAGAGGTGTTCGTCTTTAAACTCTTTTCTGACCGTGTAAAAACAAAAAGATCGCCGGACCCTTGTCGTTTCAGGTTCGTTAATAGTTACGAAGCGACGTGGCTTCGATCACTTTTTTACTTTTTCAGGTTGAAATCACTACTCATGAAAAGTACTCCTCGATCGTAATGGTCGGGCAGTTCTTTCGAGCATTGTTTTATACTTTTTCGGGTTCGAGAGACACAACTTTACGAAAAAGGACACCCTTGGAGTTTTCTTTTCTACTGTCTTTTCAAACTCTCTAAACATGAAAAGGCGCCGAGTTCTTCCTCTGTTAGACTCGTTAAAACTTGATGACATTGGAATCTGTCGAGATGATGTTACAAGCACATGCTATCCCCGTCAAGCTTGTTAAGAAAAATAACTGGGGTACTCACCAGAAATGGTGGGGGAAAATGGAACCATAATTATTGTCGTGTCAGCAGTATGTCGCTCTTGAACATGGCACTTATCTTCTTTCGTGTCTGGGTGGGGACATCTCATCTCGTTTTTCACTTGTCTCCGTAGATTTGGGTGATCCTGTTTGACCTCTCATCTGCTCATTGCCTCGTCACCATGACCTTTGATCCATTGATGTCAAATACTGCCAAGTCCACTGTCATGCCGCCGATATGTTCAAGAGAAGTTGACCTCTGCAGAATAACAACCTCCCTCTAATAGCTCACATAATTATGATTTACCACAACATTCTTCCTCTGTCTCCTGTCGATGATGTGGGAAACACTATGGCCCACCTTCGATCAAGGTCACTTCCTGTCGACTTCAGCTCATTATCCAGGAAGCTGATCTAGAGACTCCCTTCCGGTGCCTTGCAGCCTGCATGCCTCAATGGCAGGTTCTTTGTGTTCGACGTGAGGTTTTCATCATTGGCCTCCGATCGAATGATTCTACGGGTGTTCGACGCCAACTCACTGATTCGCACGTCGTAGATTGTACCTATAGTACCTTGAGGGCCATTCTCATTATTGGTGGTACCTCTCGCATCTGTTAACAGTTTCATTATTAACTGGTAATCAGACAATGTTCAGGCATGTTCGACTTCAACTCATGTATTTGCATGCTTGAATTTGTACTTTTGTTCGGGTCGAGATGGAGCGCAAGACCTTGGATTTTGTCTATTGGAATCCAGGTTGCGGTTTTGTGGATTATTGTTACATGACTCATTCACTGGATGGCTGCGACCATGCCTGAGTCTATTCATCGATCCTCACTGGATGGCTGCGCCCATACCTTGGATCTAGATTATTGTGTACTCTGTTATGGATGGATGCGCCCATACCACATATATCATATACTTGAGCTATCAGTTGTACCTCTCTATGCAGATTCTCCGGTGGCAGCTGCATGTGTTCTTGTAAAGCATTTCACCCCTCTCTCTCTCTCGGGCCTCATGCTTTAGGGGGCATCTGTTACACAGTAGTTTGTCACCATTTGTCACCGTCCCTGTTACCCCTTTCCCGCACTTTGGAGGACTCATTCCGGGACCTGCGAGAAATGACATAACTTGAAAACACTTGCATTATGTTCCCCTAAGTATGGACTTCATATGCCCTGAAGACATCTCCTGCAGAATATCCTTAAAAAGTCCCCTTTTTCAATTAGTACGGATCCACAGTGTATTACCCGCGCCAATGGGGGAAATCCTCCAAAGAGGGTGCGCCAGTTGGCGCTCTGTCTCAGAACTATACCCGCGCCAACCGAGTTTGGAAAAGCTTTTTAACAAACGCACACCCGAAGGTTTTTTCCTTTCGACTCATGAAGCTTTTTAAGGATAATGCCAATCTCATGGATGTCGAGATTCATCGTATCTCCCTTTCCTCTATCCATAATAGCTTTTTGAGGATAATGCCAATCCCATGGATGTCTTGATTCATTGTATCTCCTTCTCCTCCATCTATAAAAGCTTGTTCTGTTGCATTTGACAAGCTAGTTCGAGCATAGGGAGAATTATACTTTCAGAAGCCTAAGAGATTGATGTAAGAGTCTTCTTTGCATTCATAATCAAAGAGAGAGAGGCTTGTTCCCAATCCCAACAAGCTTTGCAAGACATATGTAGCTGATCACCCAGCCAAAGGAGGATTTGACGTCAGAACTATGGTTGTATTCTTCTTTGTTGATTATCAATAATAGATGACTATCATTATGGTTCCACTCTTCTTGTTCATTGTAATGATGTTTGAGTTATATCTTTTCTGACCGATATATAATTGCATCTATTGGATTTTATGCTTGTATTTGTGTTGTTCTTTGCATGTGCAGGTGTCCATTCACGGAGATCGTGGGGATTGTGACCGGCCGGAGCAAAGGAACGGGAGTGTCGACTCTTCTACAACACTAGCATTGGAATCCAAGTAGGCTCTTGTAATCCACCTTTAATTTGCAATTAGGAACTTGCGTGATAGCATTGTTTGATTGTTGCTAGACCCATTTTTGGGCTAGTGGGGATCGCCTCTATCCGTAGAGGGGATTTACCTCTCCAACAAGGGGTATCCCATTGAGTCCTTCAAAATACATGATACCCAACCAAAACACAACAAAGCAATCAAATTTGTAACTTACAATAAAAACACTCATTTTTTTAACACATAATCTGATCATGTTGGGTGTGGTGGATAATAAAGAAAAAAATGGAGAAAGCATGTTGTTTTGAGAAAAAAGGATAATGAAATATGTGATTGGGAATGACAATTGTGGGCCTCATCGAAATGAATTTCATCACCTCAAAATTCGCTGAAAAAATCTTACAATAAATGGAATTCATTGTATATTTTCCATTTATTGGTTCACACTTGACATGGAAAGTTGGTGATGGTAGTCAAATATGTCTAGGGAAGATGCCATTATGGATTGTGATAACAGTGTATTTTTTCTTGAAACTGTGGTCCTTCATTTATGAGCTAGAGGATTGAATACTCTAAATCAAATAGTTTATGTGGATCAAACTAACATATGGTGCCAATGATGGATGAATACTTGTGATATTGGATTAGAAGGGGAAAAACTATCATTGGAAAATTCTCATCTCTTCATTGCTTAGAGGTCATATTTACATAGACTCTAATTATAATGAACTAGTATGGAAGAGGAACAACAGTAGAGGGAATTACATATCCAAATTAGGAAATTGAGGGGGGGGGGTGTGCACTAAATTTTGATGATGGAGAGGAACAACGGTGGTGACATAAAATTTGGAATCTACAAATAAAGAACAAACAAAGCCCCAAAATTTGCTATCTATGCATAAATGAAGTTGAATCCATATATCATATTTTTAATAGTTGAGCTTACATAGTTCAAACTTAGAATGACATAGGTTGTTGGATGGGTTATAACAACATTTGGTGTATGCCCACTATGGAGGAAGGACTAAAAGAATGGTTCAATAAGCCATAACTTAAAAGGTGTTATGTGATTCCTTTCCTCACTATGTGGAGAATATGGATAGCATACAACTCTAGTCTCTTCCAATATAAACCATTATTAAAAATAAAGGTCACCACCTAGATTGTTGGTATCACCAAAAAATCCATAACGGAAGATATGTCTAGGAGTTAGAGAGTCATTTTTGAATTGCCATGGGATAAATCCATACAGTGGAGGTTTTTGAAAACACCAAATATGAGGAGGAACTTGAGAGAGGAATACTATATAACATAACCATTGATTGGATTTCTTTGCAAACATGGATAACAATTCAAATAATAGAGTGAAGTTGCTTTCCCTGGAAGCATTGTTTAAGCTATTCTTGTATAAACATATTACTAGGCCCCAATTTTTTTTGCGATTTGACCTTTGTATTCAATTGGATTAAATGGTAGCAGACTATTTGAGGCATTACATTAATGAATTTAGTAATACAACTCAAATGAGTTGCTAGAATATTCAAACAAATTACTTCTCTCATTTATGTCTTGAATTAAACCAAAAGTTGATGCATAACTGAACTCTACACTATCAGAAATTTCAAGAAGATTGTACATAAACGAGCACATTTTAAGTAACATCATAGATTAGATAGCAAACTTGTGACAATGGAAAAGTTTTCTTTTGATGTTTAGTGGATCAATTATGGGATATACCTCTTTCTTGTTGTAATATAAAGCATAAAGTGTCTAGATAGAAGGATTGTATATACAAGGTGATGTAATTCAATGGACACATTGGGGCACCTAGCTAGTAAATTCTTTTGGAAAAACCTATGCACCACTTTAGTAGAATCTATTATAAGGATAATGCAAAATATCTATATAAGAAAATAGTCATGAACAAATTTTCTTATTTCTTCACTAGTGCCTAAAGTATGTACTCATATTTTTTTGCTATGGATAGAATGTATGCTTTTTTCTTTGGAAAAAAAAGTGTTCACATATCTAATCACAATTATGCAACATCTTGATCATTGATATGTTAACTGTTATGAATTCCTTTTCTTTACTTTTTTTTTTGAGTTATGATGAATTCCAAGACCAAAAATGACACCAAGGGTTTTTGTTGAAATTAAAATTGTAATAAATGTTGTTTTTTTTTACCCCAAATGTAGTAGCGAAGCATGTCCTTTGTAACTCACATCTACTCACATAACATAGGAAATGCAATTGAAAAGGTAGGAAAATGAGGTAGTGAGGTGTTTGGCCAATTTAGTGTGTCCTAAATTGCTACATTAATTATCAATCCGGGAGTCGTAAACTGATGAAGTGTGGCGCACTATATGTGCAAGATAACCTTTCCTTACTTTTTGTCGTTTTCGATTTTTATTTTGTTTTGGGGGTTTTTATCTTTGTTTATCTCCTATTATGAATGAAAATCCTATTCTTAAGTCTCTAGAAGGCAAGTATGGATATAGATTTTAGGCAATTATGTCCTCTATAATGATTTCCAGCACTTAACACTCCAGAAGATCTTAGAATATACTAGTGATGACAGTAATACTTGAACAAGAATGAAAGATGTGTTGCTATCTAAAACAAGTAAGTAATGAACTATTGATCATGAAACTATCATCTCTGCTGCTGTCTAAATACAGAAAAATGATTTAAGCTACTGCACTCAAAGAAATCAAAAATTGCAAGAAAAGTAAAACTAAAATCAAATTACATCATTCATAGTTCGACCTCTCACCAATTAGTCTAGCTATGGATTTCGGAGATAATCGTCAATAACATGAGCAATCTGATATCTAATTGCAGAAAAGTAAAACTAAAATCAAATCACGACATTCATAATCTGATTCCTCCCCAATTAGTCTAGCTATGGCTTTCGGAGGTAACCGTCAATGATATGAGCAATTTAATATCTAAGCCAACTAACAAAGCAAGTAAACAAAACTAAAATCAACAAAACATAACTGGAATTAAAAACTAGGAAAAGCAAAGTCAGCAGAGAATTAATCCCATGTCATTAGTCATTGTGAAAATTATATGCAGATGCCCAGGATGCCTACTCTATCCTGAAACATACATGCACTGATCACTGTTATACAAAGCTGTAAAATCATGAACAGAAGTGGAATGTTAATATCATGACAATTGAAATATACACAGGTGGAATATATGCAATGGAAATAAGAAAACAAAAAACTTTACAGCAACAAGGGAAACGAAACCTCAGCGTACAGGGGCCCTCTGCATAGCCTCAGTCAACAGGCTATCAATCCAAGATTATATTCACGCAATCATGTAGAAACAGAGTCTTCTCATATATTTCAAAACACAGTTACAACAATAAAACTAGTGTCATGGCACAGTGGGTTTTTAACAGCAAAATTACATTCAAAAAGACTAAGACTATGCGTTATAGAAACGCGTTATTTATAACAAAGTTTACATAACTGTTTTCTTGTAGAACTGCATGAACAGGGGACACGTAAAAGACAACGTCCATGGATTTATCATACTGGTTGCCGAGAATATTAAATCTATCAACTGTGGCTGTTAGATTCTCGTCATGGGTCAGTCTACAGGTGGCAACAAACCCTAGAGAGTTAGGAACGGCCACACATCCTTCACAATCCTTCACGTGTTGGAAAACAGAGTCTGGCTGCCGTAGGACTCTTACGTTGGACCACCATTTGACCATCGTTGACCATAGCTTCCCTTGATGAATTCAGCTGAAACAATAGGACCTAATCCATGTCCAGGTCATTTCTAACTTGCCCATGTGGCTTGTTTTTCCTGGTGACACCTGAAACATAGAGTTTAACAAAAACAGCTGCAGAAATTTGAATCAACTGCGGAAAGTGATTGGATTCCGCAGCTAATGAGCAAAATCTAGTTCAAACAGCAAACAGAAAACATAGTCAGAAAACCACTTAAATGCTCTTTTAAAATCAATATGCAATGATCTCTGATAGCTTATGGAGTGCTGGTAAGGGAGAAAAGTCTAGGAAAATGTGTAGGAGAGGTGTAATTTCAAAGCTCTACATACCCCCACTGTGAAGGTGTTGCATGTCCCCATGCAACCAAAACTTTAATCACCCTCCTTCAGTTCATGTGTTCTGAGACCTCTGCCAATACATCCAGCCTTCTCTTCTTCTTTCTTGGGACCACTACCATCCTCGACTTCCTCATTAGACACCTGAATTTAAGGTTGATGAGAGCCCTGCTCAACCTTCTGTTCTTTTTCTTTAACTTTCTATTTTTCTTTTGCCATAGCCCAAGATGCAACATGGTGTTGTCATGAATAATCTTATCTAATCTGCCCTGTTCCTTCAATGTTTCATTTTCTCTTTTGATATGTCTATTTAAGACCTCCAGCTCAAAAACTTCCTATTTCAGTGATTGGATTTGAGCTTCTTGGGCTGTATTAGGTTGGGCAGATGAAGTGCCTGGATCTGTGGCCGTTTTCTCCAAGGACTCTATATAGTCATACATTTCTTGCTGGTTCGGGTCTATCTCAGGTGTGGTCTTTCTTGGGCTAACCCCAAAATCCTGTTGAGAAGGACTGATCTCAAAATCTGGCCGAGAAGGACTCATGTCAAAATCTAGCTGAGAAATAGGAGTATGGTGGGGACCACGGCTAGGAGAAATTGCTGAAGGTTGTTCCAGTGTTTCCCCTCCTAAATCAATAAAGTGGGGCCCTTTAATTTGTATTTTTCTCAACTTCCCTTTAAGTCTGGAACTTCTCCTCAAATTTTGTGGGCTAGAACTCTGTTTTTCTTTCCCTTTCTTCTTGGCTGCAGCTGACTGTTCTTGAAGGTAAACTAGTCTTTCAGATAGTATTTGGTGGTCCTCTTCTGAGGAAGGTTCTGGGGTTTGATGAACAGCCTCAATACTTCTTTTTCCTTTTGATTTTCTTGGTTTCTTACCCTCAGTTCTTTCCTTCCTATCTTCAGGCAGTTTTTCTTCCCTACTAGTTTCTTTGACTGTGTTAGTAGGGGTATCCTGAATTCTATCACTTGTTTTCTTTCTTTTGCTTCTCCTTGATGTGCTGCTTTCAGGGGTTTCTTGTGGATCTTTAAAGAAATTTCTAACTAAAAACTGCTCCCATGTGTCCTTCTTTTCTTTTAACTGTTTTTCTATCAAAATCTTCACAAGGCCGTGGTGATACAAGTGGGATTCTACATCCCCCAGTTTCTTTTGGACTGTGGTGGACATTTTCTTCAGGCTATTTAGCAAGAAATAGGACAAATTAAGAGTTTGGTTCTCTAGAAAATTCATCAGCACGCGGGTGTGATACATGTACATTGACCCAAATTGTCCTTCACAGGTAATGAATTTTTGGATTATTAATAGTAAACTAGCCCATTTTTCTTGTAAAGCAGAGACAGGGATTCCTCTATTAAAGATGGTTACATCCATACCTGGATTTCGTAGGATAACCCTCCATGCTCTCTCGTCAAAGCTCTTATTTTTGAACCACCGTTCTCCCTCCTATGGGAGCTCGGTTGCAGCTGCTATGGACGCCTCTGTGACTATGAATTTAAGGTCTCCAATCTCCACTTCTATGTCGTCAAAGGACCTCGCAAAAGTCTTCGTAACTTCCTTGTTGTAGCCTTTGAATTTCTGAATAAATTGTAACCACCGGGCCTTCCTTAGCATGCTTTTCACTTGCGGATACCCTTCCATAAATTTGGGCCCTTCCGGTTCTACTCTCAACAGAGGTCCCATTCTTCCTCCTATCTTAACACATCTGCATGGGTATTGGATGAACGGAGGTGAGATGGCTGGTTTGCGGGAGATGGACAGGATTTATGGAAAAAAACCAGTGACTGTAAATGGAAAATAGAGAACAGGTAGCAGGAGTGAGTTTATGCAGCGGACGAGAGGCTTATGTGAACAGGTAGGAATACAAACGCGACTTGAATAAGATAGTAGGGGAGTAAAATGAGCTCGACAGAGTTTTAAACTGAAGTAGACGTAAACATGCTCAAGAAATGGCTGCGGAATTTGTGCGGTGGAGAAAATCCGTGATCAAATCAACCACATCCCATAATTACAGGTGGAGTGTCAAAGCACAACAGAACACGAGTTAAAACTGGAGGCTTGATCATGAGGCTATTTGAAAATAAATGCAAGGCTTGTGGAGGAATCATATAGAGGTCGTGGAACGGTTATGGAGCTATCAACACCAATCATTGCATATAATGGAGCCGTGGTTTCAAAACTATGTAAAATGTGCTTTTAAATGTTATTTGAAATAAATCTTACCCATACCTTGGAATTTTTTCCACTTTTTATCCATTAACCTTTGATCACCTACTCCTTGTTGATGCTTTTAGGTGCCTCATATCTTCAAAATAGGTCCTTGGTCATATCTGCATTTGATTTTCATGATCATTTAACTAACATCTGACTGTCAGTTTTGAAAAATAGAGTGATGGCTGCGGAAACTGCTTCTGGCTGCGGAAACTGGGTTCAGCTGCGGAAATTGGCATAGCAATCATATGACTGAATGGAGATGGATAAATGATAATTGAATGAATGAAAATGGTCATGAAAAAAAAACTTTTATTGGAGGAATGAAATGAAATGGATGAAATGGAGTGGAATGAAATGAAGTGGAGTGCAATGAAGTGGAATGAAATGAAGTGGAGTGTCACAAAACTGTGAAATGAGAGAGAGAGATTTTTTTTTTTGGAAAATATAGGGCGTCAGAAGTTTTGATTTTCGCCCTGTATTTTCTGTATAAGACTGCCAATCAGTGATTGGTTTTTAGGCTTATACACATTTTTTATTTTTATTTTTTGTAAAAACAGAAAAGAGCAAAGGCTAGGCTGGTGGAGAAGAAGGATTCTTCTTCACCAGCCTTATTGCAGAACTATCTTGAAAGATTTTGACAAATTCATCTTTTGAGAGTGGCTTATGATAGATCTTTAATCTGTGGCCATTCAAAATAAGAGGAGTTTGATGTTCATCAATGGTTTTGATTCTTACCGCTCCATTGCTAAAGATTTTGTCAATCTCACAATGAGTCTGAAATTTTCCTTTAAAATCTTTAAACTTGGAATCAAATAGCAATGCCCAATCTCCTTCTTGAAACTTTTTCTCCTTGATGTATTTGTCATGCCACTTATCTCTTTGATATTGAACTAGATCAGTTCTTAGGATTGCCTCTTGTCTGATCTCATCTAACTCATTCCACTGCTTCATTCTATGCTTTTGGGCTTCTGATAGATCCATTCCCAACTGAACTGCCATCTTGAAAGTTTTGACTTGGAACTCAATGGGGAGAAGGACTTCTTTCCCATAAACAAGTTCATAGGGAGAATGTCCTATTGTATTTCTCCATGCAATTCTGTAGGCCCACAAGGCTTCAAGAAGCCTTTCTGTCCAATCTCTTATGTGTAGATGAACAATTTTGGTGATGATGGCTTCAATAACTTTGTTTGTAGACTCCACTTGACCATTTTCTTGCGGATGGTAAGGAGTAGAATTTCTGTGCTTGATTTTATATTCTTCCATCCGCTTCTCCACTAGGTTGGATGTGAATTGACTTCCCTGATCTGTCACAATTTCTCTTGGAACACCAAAGTGAGTAAAAATATCCTCATAAAGAAAACTAACAAATGAATTTTCAGTAGCGGAAAATAATGCTTTGGCTTCTACCCATTTAGTGACATAATCAGTACATACCAATATATACTTTCTTTGTTTAGATGATGGATTAATAAGTCCAATGAAATCTAAAGCCCATTTTTCAAATGGTTCGATGAGTACCTGTGGTTGCAATGGCATTTCATTTGGTAGGGTAGGTTTCCCTACTCTTTGGCAGCTGTCACACCTTTTGACATATTGTTTTGCATCTTTGAAGAGGGATGGCCAATAATATCCTAAAGAGAGGATCTTATAGGCTGTCCTTTTGTCAGCAAAGTGTCCGCCGCATGGTTCATCATGACATGCTTTGAGAATATCAGACATTTCATCTTCCCGAACACATCTTCTGATTATAAGATCTGGCCCTGTTTTAAACAATTCGTTAGAAATCCATGAATATTTTGAACTCTCCTGAATAATATTTCTTCTTTCACTAGGAAATAAATGTGGAGGTAGTTTCCCTATAACCAAATAGTTAGCTATATATGCATACCAAGGAGTCTTAGTAGTTACTGCAAATAAATATTCATCAAGAAACTTATCCTCTACAGGAGAATCTTCTTTAGTATTTAGAATCCTAGACAAGAAATCAGCTACTGTATTTTGTTTCCCTGGTTTATCCAACACAGTAATATTGAATTCCTGTAAAATTAGGAGCCATCTTGTAACTCTGCCATTAGTAACAGGTTTGTTCATTAGATATCTAATCGCAAAATGATCGGTATGAATAAAAGTTTCATAGCCTGTCATATAGTGTCTAAACTTATTAATTGCATGAACAACAACTAAGAACTCTTTTTCAGTTACAGTATAGTTCAACTCAGTGGGAGTCAAATTTTTACTGGTATAGTAAATGGCATAAGGAACTAAATCTTTTTGACCCAACACAGCTCCTAGAGCTGTATCTGAAGCATCTGTAGAAATATGGAAAGGAAGTTTCCAATTCGGTCCTCTCAAGATAGACGCTTCAGATATTCTTGTTTTCAAAGTTTCAAACGCTGATTGACAATCAGGATCCCATTTGAATTCACAGTCTTTTGTAAGTAGTTTGAAGAGTGGAGATGCTATTTTAGTGAAGTTTTCTATAAATCTTCTATACTATCCAGTAAATCCTAGAAAACGTCTAACATCTTTTTGACAATTTGGAATAGGCAACTTGGAGATGACTTCAACTTTTGATCTATCAACTTTAATCCCATCCCCTGAAATATGATGTCGTAAAACAATACCTTCAGTAAACATCATAAATAATTTTTCATGGCTTAATGAAAGGTTTGTCTCTCTACATCTTATAAGGATCACCTTTTCCAAATGTTCTAATGCCTCTTCAAACGAATTACCATAAACTGTAAAATAATCCATATAAACCTCTACACAATCATGGATTAGATCAAAAAAAATTCCTAGTACTGCTCTTTGGAATGTTGCGGGTGCATTACATAATCCAAAAGGAAGTACTCGATAAGCAAAATCTCCCCATGGACAGGTAAATGTGGTCTTGTTCTGATCCTCAGGTGCTACCTGAATTTGATTATAACCACTAAAACCATCCAGAAATGAAAAGTACTTTTTGCCTGCTAATGTATCTAATACTTGATCGATAAAGGGCAAAGGAAAGTGATCCTTCAAAGTTGCTTTGTTCAATTCCTTGTAACTAATGCATACCCTCCATTTACCATTCTTTTTGGATACTATAACCAAAGGAGAAACCCATCGGCTATCTGAGATTGGATAAATGAAGTTTACATTGAGTAGTTTTTGGAGCTCTTCTTTCACTATCTCCCTAAGATTTGGATTCATCCTTCTCTGAGGTTGTCTGGTTGGTCTACTATTTTCCTCAATATAGATATGATGGATGCAAGTCTTAGGGTCAATACCTTTTATATCAGTATACTCCCATGCAAATGCAGTGGAATGTTTTTGCAAGATTTTGGTTAGCTCTCCCTGTTGTGATTTTTCCAAATTTTTGTTCATATTCAGTGCTTTACCTAGAAAAATCTCAATGGTAGAACTACCAAAATCTTCCATAGAGTAAAGAGACATTTGTCTTGATGATAAATGCTCAATGTCAGAATCTAACTGAAATTGTGTGTGGTCATATTCTGAGGATGTTTTAAATTTTTCTAATGTGTTCATAATTTGACTATCTTCACTGATTTCAGAAATGGTAAAGACAGGTTGTATAGTGTCCTCATCATCGACCCATTCATTGTCTCCTACTTCTGTAATTGATTTTGCTGGAGGATACAGATTGAATTTCTTTGTCGAGCTACCATCAGAAATGTACATATCCCCAGATCTACAACTAATGAAAGCATCAGCTATGGCTAGCCAAGGTCTTCCTAAGATGAGTGGATGCCCTCCTAAATTACTCTTGGGAGTCAAAATCATGAAATCTACTAGATATTCCCAAGAATCTAAGGACACTGAAATATCTTCTAATACGCCATCTGGTTTGATTATTGATCTATTTGCAAGTTGCAGTAAGGTAGGTGTAAAAAGAAGATTAGGAAGTTTAAGCTGTTCCATAGTCTGTCTACTCATAATGTTGATAGCAACCCCTAAGTCAATTAAAGTATTTGGAATTTCTATCCCATTTATGTGTGTCTTGACAATTGGACTACCTGGATCTACATATTTCTGCATGGTAATTTTTCCCATCATGATATCTGCAATTTTTCCTACCAGGTGGATTCTTCTTCTATCTCTTGGTTTCCTTCCTGGTCTTTTCAAACTCAACTCATTTATTGTTTTTGCTAGAATAGGAATCTCTCTAATGGCTTGTAGCAAGGGAATCTTGATACGGACATTATTTAGTTCATCTAGGAAATCATAGTCAGGCAACAAGATTCATTTTTCCACCCCTTTGTCAATTTGTAGTCTTTCAGGGAAAGGAGGTGTGGATGAAGATGCAGGTTGCTTAACTACAGGAGTTGTGGGGGTGGACTCTCTTTATTTTTCTTTTTGAATATTTGGGTTTTGAAGAGATGCTTCCTTAGAACCTTTATTGGCTTTAAGAGAATCCTCCTCAGAGGTATCTTGCTCCTGAACATCTATAGAAGGTTTTTCTAAAACTCTACCAGACCTGAGTTGTACATCATTGAGAGGAACAATCATGTAGGTAGGAAATTGTTGTCCTTCTACCATGTAAGCATTCTGAGGATTTTTATTATTGGGATTTGGCAATGGCTGCGCTGGTAGTTGATTTTTCTTTTGTTGAAATGGAAGCAAGAGTTGAGAATTTGGATTTTGTTGAGAAGGTTGTTGTTGCAGAAATGGTAATGAATGCTATGGGTTTTGATTTGGAATTTGTGGATTTTGTTGATTTTGAAAATATGGAGGATATTGATAAAATTGAGCGAATCTCCCATAAGGATTTTTCAACCCTTGTGCCCATGATAGGTACAGATTTTGAGATTGGGGCCAAGGTTGTTGCTAAGAATTCCAATTTGGTGGGAGCTGAAAATTCATAGGATTGTTAAATCCTTGATTTTGTGGCCCCTGCCATGGTCTTCTTGAAACAAAACAAAGGGATTCTACTGAATTTGGATCTTCCTGAAAGACAGCTTTGAGCCCAGGAATTGAAGGACAATCCTTGGTCTCATGGCTTTCTGAGAAAATCATACATGTCTCTACAAATTTTGCATCCAAGGGACATTCCCTTAAAGCATGTTTCTTTCTACATTTTGGACAAAAGATGGCTAAGGCTTCGGTTTCTGCTTTCTACTTGTTTTGTATTTTAAGGGTGTCTAGTTGTTCACTAAGGCTCCCTAGAATATCAGTTTTGAACTCATCAAGCATATTGCCAATCTCTGCCCTACTTACTGATCCAATTGCATATTTGTTTGCTCTAATAAGAGAAGGATCTCTAGGCCCTCTTCCAGTTTTAGATTTTCCCCTTGAGAGATAGACACATAATTCTGCTATGTCATGGAGTGGAAGTTGAGAAATATCTCCCTTCCCCATCATGTTTAAAATATCTATCCAATCATCTCTAATGGCTTTCAATAGAAGGGATTTCAAGGTTTCCTCATCTAAATTGCTCATTTTTGCTTTCTTTAAGTTGTATTGAAATCTTTCAAGTAAATCCTCCAAGTTTTCATCTTCTTTTTGCATCATCTTGAATACCTCATCCTTATGATTGGTGGGCATACAATAATCCAAGTATCTATCCAAAAATGTTTGTTTCATATCATTCCACGTCCTAATAGATTGAGTGACTAATCCCATGAACCATTTCAAAGTAGCTCCTTTCAATGTTGAAGGAAACAGTTTGAGTTTTTGAGAGTCTTCAATATAGTCATAGGTTCAGCACAAGACTTCAAACTCAAATAGAAATGTTTCAAGATCCTCACTTCGTAACCCATAAAAGTTTGGGAGGACGGATGGTGAAATATTTTTCATTGTTGTATGGGTCTCCTCATTGGCTATAAGGAATCCAAATGAGTTATCTCCATCCCTATTTCCCGCATTGTTACCTCTACCTCCCCCATTGTTTCCTCCTCCTCTACCTCTACCTCTGCCCCCTCCAAATCCATTCACTACTTCCTCTGTCATGATAGTTTCCCTAGAGTTGTCAGAGTCCTCTGGTTCTTCTATTAATGGTGAACGAGGAAGAATTTCTCCCTCCTCTTCTTCAGGTGATTCTACTTCTTTGATTACAATGTGTTCCCCTGTAGAAGTGAAGAAAGGTTCTTCTCCTAGGTCAGATTTGATGGATAGTGTGGGAGAGTCTCCTAATTCAGCTGCTGCCCCTTGAATTCCAGGAATTCTAAGGCTGGGAGTGTGAGTCAGAGATGATGGAGGTGTATCTTGTCTATGCCTTGAAGTAGATGGAGTTGTGAAAATCGAACTTTTGGCCCTAGCTATAAACCTTCCCCTAGAATCTCTTGCTCTATGCATGTCATTTTTTATTTTTTTATTTTTCAAGTCGGGCTAATAATTCTTTTTCTGATCTTCCAGGTCACACTAGGTGCAAGAAGAGAGCATAATCAAGAAATTATTAAACTAAAAACTCTCTTTTCTGATCCTCCAGATCACACTAGGTGCAAGAGGAGAGCATACTTTAAGAAGTTATCAACTTTTCCCTTCTTCCTTTTTTAAAAGATTGGCTACCTAGTTACACTTCCCCAGCAACGGCGCCAAAATGTTTGGCCAATTTAGTGTGTCCTAAATTTCTACATTAATTATCAATCCGGGAGTCATAAACTGATGAAGTGTGGTGCACTATATGTGCAAGATAACCTTTCCTTACTTTTTGTCGTTTTCGATTTTTATTTTGTTTTGGGGGTTTTTATCTTCGTTTATCTCCTATTATGAATGAAAATCCTATTCTTAAGTCTCTAGAAGGCAAGTATGGATATAGATTTTAGGCAATTATGTCCTCTATAATGATTTCCAGCACTTAACACTCCAGAAGATCTTAGAATATACTAGTGATGACAGTAATACTTGAACAAGAATGAAAGATGTGCTGCTATCTAAAACAAGTAAGTAATGAACTATTGATCATGAAACTATCATCTTTGCTGCTGTCTAAATATAGAAAAATGATTTAAGCTACTACACTCAAAGAAATAAAAAATTGCAAGGAAAGTAAAACTAAAATCAAATTACATCATTCATAGTTCGACCTCTCGCCAGTTAATCTAGCTATGGCTTTCGGAGATAATCGTCAATAAAATGATCAATCTGATATCTAATTGCATAAAAGTAAAACTAAAATCAAATCACAACATTCATAATCTGATTCCTCACCAGTTAGTCTAGTTATGGATTTCGGAGGTAACCGTCAATGATATGAACAATTTAATATCTAAGCCAACTAACAAAGCAAGTAAACAAAACTGAAATCAACAAAACAGAACTGGAATTAAAAACTAGGAAAAGCAAAGTCAGCAGAGAATTAATCCCATGTCATTAGTCATTGTGAAAATTATATGCAGATGCCCGGGCTGCCTACTCTATCCTGATGCACTGATGAGTGTTATACAAAGCTGTAAAATCATGAACAGAAGTGGAGTGTTAATATCATGACAATTGAAATATACACAAGTGGAATATATGCAATGGAAATAAGAAAACATAAAACTTTACAGCAACAAGGGAAACGAAACCTCAGCGTATAGGGGCCCTCTGCACAACCTCGGTCAACAGGCTATCAATCCAAGATTATATTAACGCAATCATGTAGAAACAAAGTCTTCTCATATATTTCAAAACATAGTTATAGCAATAAAAATAGTGTCACGGCACAGTGTATTTTTAACAACAAAATTACATTCAAAAAGACTAAGACTATGTGTTATAGAAATGCGTTATTTATAACAAATTTTACATAACTGTTTTCTTATAGAACTGCGTGAACAGGGGACACGTAAAAGACAACATCCATGGATTTAGCGTACTGGTTGCCGAGAATATTAAATCTGTCAATTGTGGCTGTTAGATTCTCATCATGGGCCAGTGTACAGGTGGCAACAAACCCCAGAGAGTTAGGAACAACCACGCATCCTTCAGAATCCTTCACGTGTTGGAAAACAGAGTCTAGCTGCCATAGGACTCTTACGTTGGACCACCGTTGACCACAACTTCCCTTGATGAATTCGGCTGAACCAATAGGACTTGATCCATGTCCAGGTCATTTCTAACTTGCCCATGTGGCTTGTTTTTCCTGGTGACACCTGCAACATAGAGTTTAACAAAAACAACTGCGGAAAGTTGAATCAACTGCAGAAAGTGATTGGATTCCGCAGCTAATGAGCAAAATCTAGTTCAAACAGAAAACACAAAAACATAGTCAGAAAACCACTTAAATGCTCTTTTAAAATCAATATGCAATGATCTCTGATAGCTTATGGAGTGCTGGTAAGGGAGAAAAGTCTGGGAAAATGTGTAGAAGAGGTGTAATTTCAAAGCTCTACATGAGGAACACTTCCCAATGGATTAATAAATTTCTCTTCAACTATAATGGAATTTATAGAGAGAGGTACCATAGGGTCCTCTCTTAGAGATAGAAGCATAGATTTAACATATCCTACGTTTGCAAATTATCATGTCATCAATTTCACATGAAATTAAAGAGACTCGTGAAGAAAGATGAGAGCCACTCCTTAGAAGATCCCTCACCCTCTGAGGGAAGGGAGTTTCCTCTTGAAAAATTGTAATTTCTGTATGTTTTGGTTGAATAGATAAATACATAACCCTTTAACACAAGATATTTAAGAGTTTCTAATGAAAAAAACTTGGTATGAGTGAAAACTTATTCTCACGAAAGATACTAACGTCATCTCTATGTTTATCATATGCATAATAAATTAATAAAAATATGCTAAAGAAATTCCTTGTTCATATCCTCTCCTATCATGGTCCATTCAAACTTGAATCTCATGCTCAAACAATAAGGTACGATGTTATAAGCCCTCATATTTGAGCCCTTAAAACATGAAACCCTATAAATAAACAAATTTACATTTTTTTTCTCAAATCTATTGAAGTCGTGAGAGTTTAAAATCACTATTCTACCTCCTACGATTAAGGCTCATATCTCTATAGAAAGGGCTTTCATTAAGAAGTTTATGGGGCCAATAAAATACTAAATGCATTAATGGAAGGCTTCTTAACCTTCTTCCCCTATGGAGAGACCTATATTTCTTCCCTTTAGAAGAAGGATAGATGTTTAATATTTTAGAGTGGTCCGCTCTGGTCACTTTCCTATTCTAATAGGAGGAAAAAGGCTTGATATTTCACATTGACCTTCATATTTTGTTGACTTAAATATTAGTAACATCTATTTTGTTCACTTTTTTTTGTCTACCCATCACGATGATAGTGTTATCATCTTAGGACAATAATTTCTTCCACGGTCATAGTGTTATCATCTTATTACAATAATTTATTCCAGTAAGCATTGTATCAAGCATTGTATCTTTTAATGGGAAATTATGTTTGAATTTTACTTTAACTTTCTTGACCCCTAAAGTAAACTTCTTAACGATTTATTATTATCTATCCGTTTAGACACAAAAGTTAGTAAAAAACCATGTCAAATTTACACTAACCTACACTTGAATGTAGCTCCAATAAGCAACGTTACATGGGTTTACAATTCCTCTATTGGTTCTTCAGATAGCATGTAACAACAAACCTCTACATGGGTTTGCATTATCTCATTGAGTACAATGCCTCCATAGGGCTGACATGTTTATTCTTTTATGAGTTAAGCCCATACTTCATCGAAATAAAATGAGGTGCGGGTTAATCTCAATTAAGGTTTAAGTACGGATATGTCTGATATGGAAATAGTGTCAAATTCTTTTTTCTCTTGACACTCATATTCAATGCCTTCATGAATGGTCAGAATCAATGTTTGAATCTCGGGCTGGCCGTGGGTATTGCATATGCTTAATTCTTCACAACTAATTCTTTAGAGCTCACCTTCTTCATGGAAATCTCCAAATGTACATCCATGTTACATCGATGAGATCATAAAGTGGAACCATAGATTCCATATTATATTCACTCAATAACACAGTATTTATTGGGAAGATTGGTGATGCTGCTCCCTATGGGCTCTAAATTCTAATCATCCTGATCCATTTTGGAAAGGAACAAATCATTTTCTTGTGATTTTATAGGTCTCATGCTAAAACGATGTTTCCTTATTGGAATTTCTATGAATGGAACCATGTATTTGATCAACAAATTTCTCAACAAAATATTCCATTTTTAGAAATTATAATTGTGTGAAGTAATGCACATTGACAGATTATAATCTCTGCAAATGTTGGGGGTCCTTCTGTTGTTCATATACCATTCTCTTTGATCGATGAAAACCTATCAATTCTCTTGATAGTCATTGCTAGAAAAGCTAATATTTGCTATCAGAAAGTATCCATTGTTGCTAATCTCATTGCCATCGTGGTTAATATTGTTGGTTTTGTAAAGCAACCACGTTGTAAAACATTTATGTGCGCTCAACTGACCAAAGATTTTTCATCTGATCCACATTGACAGCATGTATAATTTCAGTGCTTTCAACGTCCAGATGCCTGCCATCATACATGATGGAAGTATAAGTCAAGATAGCATCTCTTATAGGAAAAAACGGATCTCATTCGATGTATGCTTTAAGGAGAATTTTCAGATTCCTTTATTCATGTTGTTTCCACACATAACACTTTTGGTACAAATCTATCTCATAAAAAATAATACAAGGGTTAATTAATATTTTTAATAAAAGTAAATTAATATGTAAATCTAAAATTAAAATGGATTTGGGTAATTTTTTTTTTTTTTTTTAAATAGGTTATATTTTATATGAATATAATAAGTCAATATTATGAGTGGTTAATACCATGGATTATTTTTATTTTTTATTTATATTACAAGAATTTTTTTATTTAATTAAATTTTTATTTTATTTTTATTTTTATGTAAGTTGATTTAGTCAAAATATTAAACATTACATTACAACATTTTTATCTCAACAATATGTGAGAAAGACTAACCCTACTATTAGATATTCAAAAGACTTATGAAATATGTAATTTTTTATTTATTTTAGACATAATTATATACAGTGAAAAATTGTTGGATATGAAAGATTCTTTTTAATTACATATGGAGTTGTTTTTAGTGTGATTTTTTGTACTTTCCAGTGCCAAAATCTTGTGGAAAATTTGAGATGAAATCTTGATTTGCGATATTTAAACTGGTTTTTTGATTGCATATATGGATTCAACACACTGAAAAACCCTCTAGAGCACTTCCATTGTACAGGGGTTACCCATCAAACTTGTGATTTTAATAAATTCTTGCCAAATTTTAGAAAAATTAAACCGAAAAACACACAAATTTTATTTCAAAAAATCTCACTAAAAACAACTCTATTCAATATTTACTGAACAGAGCCTGACAATGAGAAAAAATCATTTTCACCTTCCTTAATCCAAGTATATTTTACCACGTGGCAAGTACAACCATTATATTTTGATATTTGACAGGGATGAACTATGCCTACATGAGCTCCTCCTCATATGGAGTCTGTCAAGTCCTGCGAGGCTCCCCTTGTTCCTGTATTTCACAACGTAAGTCTGCTGATCTCTGGTGGACTGACAAAAATAAATCCTCCTGCCGGCGATCACCTTGCATTACTGTCTGGCGGACATGAAAGTGCGCTGGTAAAACCACCGACTGCCTCTGGAGAATCCACATATCAAACCTCTGGAACTCAAGAGTTTCCCAACATTGGGGCGGCCGGTTTCAATGAAGCGCAATCTGAGTTTTGTTGAACAGGGGTCGGCATTGAAGGACCTTTCTCAGCATTGTGTAAGTGGCCATGGGTATAGTTTGAAGATAAATGTTCATAGATCAAATCTGTGGAACTCAACAGTTTCACCACATTGGACTGCCCCAATGCCATGCAGCCCAATCTGAGCTTTTTTTGAACAAGTGTCGGCATTAAATGGTCTTGCTATGTATTGTACAGGTGACCATGGGTAGTTTGATGAGAAATGTTCACAATATGACTATGAATAGCAAAATATTGAAGTACATATTATTGTTTTATTATTTAATATAAAAGAAATATATATACAATGAATAGGAACGGGTAAAATTTGTAGTAAAAGAAAGAAATATATTTATAGCTGATAAGTTTTAATTTATGATACATATTTTCATTATACATTCAAGACATATTTTAATTTAAAATATATATATCTTTAGTTTGGTTATTATTTAGATTGGTCTATTATATATTTAAGTATTTTCTAAATGTCTTTTTATTTATTGAGAGTGTACGTTGTATCTTGCACAAAATTGAAGAGAAACAGTAGATATAACCAGCTTGGATTGGGCGACTTTTAAAGGGTGAGGATTTGCCATAGTCTCGATCTGTATCCTAAGTTTTTACTTGGTTGGTTTTTAAGCTCTAGGGTATTTTATTTATTTAGGTAGATATATGACAACTTATGTGCTTCTCTCAATGAATTTTCAGTGGTGAATTCGAGTTTGTGCACAATGTTGTGAAAAATGTTCCAAAACCACTCTTGTTTGTGGCGAAACATCCAATCGGTAGCCAACAAGAAGTAGAAGAGTCTAAAGAGTCAATACTTCAAAGGCTGGCACAGGACTAGGCCAAGGTTGTGGGGAGTGTGGGATCTGGTGGAGTTGGAAAGAGCTTTGGCCAAACACTTCTGCAATGCTAATAGATTAATTTACCATAAATACTCTTTTTTTTCGATGTGGCCAAAATGTCTTTAAAATCTTCAAAGAGGAAACTTATTAACGACCTTAAAGGTTTAGATATCAAAATCCAGAGTTTCGACAAAGGTTTGGGAGAACTTGAGAGGCACATGTCCAAGTGTTACACTCTCATAGTATTAGATGATGTAGATAATGTTGATTAACCACCACTAGGATATAATGATGTCGTAGATGAGTTTTTAAAGACTTGCCATGGATTGCCACTAGCTCTGAAAGTGCTTGGTGCTTCGCTATGTGGGAAAAATAACATATCTTACTGGAAAGAGCTATTGAATATACTTGACCAATTACTTCCTCAAGATATACAAAAGAGTCTCAGACTTAGTTATGACACATTCAATGAACAGGAGAAGCACATAGTTTTGAATAATCTCAGTGGATACAGAAGTTTAAAGATGCTTCCACATTCATGGGGAATCCACAACTTCGACATCTACATTTGAAGAGTTGTTGCAGTTTGACCATCTCCACTGAAACGCTTGGAATCTTATTCAACTTAAGTGCTTAGATCTCTCAAGTTGTCCCTTGATGGAATTATTGCCTCCGGATTGAACATACAAGAAAAGCGTTGGTCCTTAACGATAATGAAGTTGCCCATGTTAAGGTATGTCGAGTTGAGTGCCACATACATCTACTTCTTATTGTACCAGGAAACCTGTAGACCCAAAAATGAAAATTCCACCTGATGTACTCTTTTAGTCGGATGGACCCCTTGTCCAATATACATCTGTTAAAACCACACAAATTCAGTCCCTTTGTCCATTTGTACCATAATCCATACTGGGTAGTGCCCTAGTATGCCTCTGAAGTACCGTAAAACATGTTTAGCTTCCTTCCAATACAATTTGGTCGACCTAACCATAGCTTGGATCAGTTGGTTGACTACATAACACATATCTGGTCGTGTGTTCACAAGATAAATCAATGAACCCACTAGCTTCTAGTAAATGGTAGCATCAACCTCTTCACCTGAAGTGGCATTCACCTTCCTCTAGTTGGTTTCTAGAGATGTCTCCATGAGCTTACAACTCTCCATGTGGAATGTTTGCAATATCTTGATGGCATGCTTTCCTTGAGACACAAATAATTCCCCATCACCTTGCCATACTTCTAGCCCAAGGAAGTAGTTCATGAGATCCATGTCCTTCATCTCAAATTCCCTTGCAAGGTCCTCCTTGCAAGGGATGATCAACTGCTCATCATTTGTCAATATTAAATCATCAGCATACAAAAAAAATGATAATAAATTTACCTTCTACCAAAATATGATAGAGGTTTGCATCTGCTTCACTTTTGGTGAAGCCCAATCCAGTGAGATAATTGTCTTTCCAAGTGTACCAAGCTCGAGGTGCCTGTTTGGGACTGTATAATGCTCGCCTGAGTCTGCACACATGAGACTCCCGATAAAATTTCTCAATACCTTCTAGTTTCTCTATGTATAGTTCCTCCTCAATAACGCCATTGAGAAATGTTGTTTTTACATCCATCTGGTGGATCTTCCACCCCATCTGCACAGTCAGTGCAAGAATTGATCTAATGGATGAATACCTTGCTACGGGAGCAAAGATTTCCTCATAGTTAATTCACTCAACTTGAGAGAATATTTTAGCCAAGAATTTGTCCTTATACTTCTCTATGCTTATGTTTGTTGCATGCTTAGATTTGAAGATCCATATTGAACCCACAACGGATTTATCTGCTAGTCTTGGGACCACTTCCAAAACACTATTCTTCATGATGGATATGTATTCTTCCACCATTGCATCAACCCAAACTGGTTTCTCAACTTCTTCCTCAAAATAGGATGGCTCAGTATCTACAAGCTCAGTCATTAGAGCCATGTAGCCAATGTACCTTTACGGTGACCTCCTTTGCCTGCATAAATTTGATGGAGCTCCCACATTCTCCCTCGCATCCTGCACCAATCTCTCCGTAAAACTCAACTACCCTATGCTCACTGTAGTAGAAGGTTTTGTGCAATTGAGTTTAGGTGGCCATATTTTTCACTAAGTATGAATTGTTTGGGTGATCTTCAAAACCATTGGGCATGGAGTCTAGCTACTTAAACACTTGATATCACAGCTCCAATGAGAAGGTTGTATAAAGCATGAAAATTCACAAGTCCTTTGATTGTTTGGAAAATTAGAGGAAAGAGAGATTGAACGAAACATAGTTTATAGAAGGCTGGAGCAACAAATATTAATGACTGATAATTTAAGAGAGGAGCATCAATGAAATCGAATCTCATAAACTAACATTCTCAGGCATGGAAGAAGACAATTACATAATAGAGCAACTATTGACATGGAAAAGAAACACATGAATTTCCTACTAACTTCTCATAAAACATTGTGAATACATTCAAGATTGCTCAAATATATCTGGATTACAAGTGTTTATTCAATAATTCCCAACCCTTATTACATCTTCACAAATTGTTTATATAGTGCTCTATATAACAGTTTTACAAAATAATAGTCCTTACATAATTACAGAAACAAAGATATTTAAAATATCTCTCAAGTTCATGTATGCAAAAGATAAACTCTAAAATAATCTGAATGTCCTAGAAAAACTATAGGAAAACACGCTTGTTTTCAGGAAAAATAAATCTCTAATCAACTGTTTTCCTTTAAAGTAGAACAGGTCCCCAACTGTAATTTAGCATCTGTGCTATCAAAACAGGTCCCTCTGCAACTGCTTCTTCTTTCTCATTCGTTTCACTAAAAATTTTGAGCCTTAACAACAAGAAATCAGTTTAATATTGATTCTCTTTCTTAAAATCTGAGTGGCTATAGTTGTTTTTGCAACACTGTCCATACAAAACACTATATTTCTCCTTTCCCGTGATTCAACAGCTTCCGATCCATTCATGCTCTAACACTTCAACTTATTTCATTATGGGAGCCTTTAAACCCTACAATATCATCGTGATGCTACTTCAAAGCTTTTGCCTCATCGGAACTTTAATTAATAAACATTAAAATGACAACAAATTCTGATATTCCCTTGGCCCTTTTGTGTTTAACCCCTTCTTATATTTCTTCGCATAGGACCAAGTGTTGTGTCCTAGTGCTACGCCTTAAGGTGCTAAAACTTTTCTTCCATTGTCGGGGGGCTATTTCCTTTGTTAAATGATTTTAGGCTTGAGTTCTTTTAAAATTTAAAAACTGTGTGCCAAACCCGATATCGAAGCTCCCTATCGGAGGTTTTTAATGTATGCCACTTTATATTATACGGGGTGTGAATGGCTAGGATGGGGGTCGATTCTTTAGAAAATTGCATTATAACGTTTGGTCTTTTGAAATAAGACTTCGGGACTTGGTGGAAAAGGGGGCTCATTCCTTGAAATATTGTGTTACAAACAGTCCCCACATGGGACCACAACATATGTGCCTGGGCCTTTATCATATCAGAATATCACAATCGGTGATTTTACAATGTAGCATTTGGTTGCACCTCCAAGATCTGTGATCACCGATATGCGGGATCTCCCTTGGTTCTTAGCCCCACGCCTTTCCTCTTCACGAGCATGAGTTAGCCTCCTGTCAGAGCCCTCTATATCGGTGATTTCCAATCAGAGGTTGCTTGGTTCACAATAATTAAACTTTTCCCATTGCCGAATGTTGATCACCTTTTCTGTGTTAAGCCCCTGGTCTTGTGGTTCTTCACATGACTGTAGTTTAGACCCCCTATGAGAGCCCCTAATCCCGACGATTTTCAATCAGAGGTTGCATTAAGATGCACAACATGCCCCAACCTCCAATCACCAATCTCTGATACATGAAATCATCATTGCCACGTATCACGTTGTCAGTTGTGACATGTGTCATCGTTTTTTGGCCCCATATGAACACTAAAAATGATGAATCCGCTTGCCACGTGTCACCGTACTGCCACGTCATGATGACATTAGCTGCCACATGGCCCTTATCGGAACCAATTGCAACCCATCACGTGTACCTTATCAGATCCAATCATTGACTGCCATATGTCCCTTATCGGATCCAATCATATTACGCCACGTGTGCAGATGGAGGAGAGAGAAAAAGGCCCGACTATGCTCTGTTTTGAAATGAAAATCCTTTGTTAACCCATATCTATGTTTCCCAACAATTTAACACTATCTACCCCTTTTCCCAGCAGTTTAACGCTTTATCACAACATTCATATCACACTTTTCTCTGATATGCCAATTCACCTTGTTTGCAATTCGTCAATCACCGAACGTCGATTATGATGGTCCTCCACTATTGTGATCGCCGATTTGTGATAGCTCTTGACCTACGATCACTAATTGTCGATGGGCTATGTGTCATGACCCTCTGATCACCGATATTGCTGATCATCATTGCACTACAACTTATACTGTTGTTGCTTCAAAAAACTCTGATTTGTGGGATCCAGGATCAACACTTAGGCATTTTCCCTCTATTTTTTGGTTTTGAAAGGGGAACTTCAAACTGCTATAATTTTTTATTCCAGGGTCCTTTTGGGGAGTTCTATATACTGTTGGAAAGCTGCATCAGAGAAATTTCCAATGGAAAGGGTCCGATGAAGCTCTGAGTCCTTCCAATGTTTGAAAAATGACCTCAAACTTCCCTGTCTATTTACTTATATTTTCAAAGAAAATGTTTCATAGGTCTGCTATTAAGCAAATTTCCCTGTTTATTACAAATTTGAATACTAACACTAAAACTATCAGAATTTTCAAAAATATTAAAAAATGTGAAAAGTTTATTTGTGATAACAGTCACAATGGAACGTTGGACCATGGTTGACCATTTTTGATTTACGTATTGAGACAATCTTGGTCACAATGTGACGTTGGACCATGGTCGACCATGATTGACCATGGTTGACAATTGTTGATTTTCATATCGAGAAAATACTATGATAAACACCAATATAAGTATTATAAACCAAGGTATATAAACCCTATGATAAGTATTATAAATGCTAAAATAAACATGGTTGACCATGGTTGATTTACATATTGAGACAATAGTTTTCACAATACAACATTGGACCATGGTTGACCATGATTGATTTTTCATATTGAGACAATCTTTATCATAATGCGACGTTGGACTATGTCTAACCATGGTATACCATGTTTGATCATGAATAACCATAGTTGACCATGGATGATTTTCTTATTGACACAATCTTTGTGACTATGTGACGTTGGACTATGGTCGACCATGCTTGACCATGGTTAACGATAGTTGACAATGGTTGATTTTCATATTGTGACAATCTATCACAATGCAACATTATACCATGGTTGACGATGTAAACCTAAGGGATTTATATTAAACCCTAGTATTAATATTATAAAATCCTATGAATAATATTATACTATAGGAATATCAACCCTCATATTTAGTAAACCTGAGGGAATAATAAACCTAGTGTATTATTACTAAAAACCTCAAGGATTATAAACTCAAGGGAATAATATTATAAACTTAAGATAAATATTATAAAGCCTAAAATAAACATGGTTGACGATGGTTGACCATGGTTCATTTTCATATTGACATAATATTTGTAATAATGCGACGTTGGATCATGGTTGACCATGGATGACTATGGGTCACAATGTGATGTTGGTCCAAGAGATAATCTTTGTTACAATGTGACCATGATTGTTGACCATGGTTAACCATGAATTACCATGGTTAACCATGGTTGACTTTCATATTGAAACAATCTTTGTCACAATATGACATTAGACCATGGTTGACCATGCTTGATGTTGACCATGGTTGATTTTCATATTGACACAATCTTTGTTACAATGTAAAGTTGAACCATTGTTGACTATGGTTAACCATGATTGACCATAATTGACCATGGTAAATCACGTTTGACCAATGTTTACCATGATTGACCATGGTTGGTTTTCATATTGATAAAATCCTATGATAAACTCTAAGATAAATATTATAAACCAAGATATATAAACCATATGATAAATATTATAAATGGTCAAATAAACATGCTTGACCATTGTGACCAAGGTTGATTTTCATATTGAGACAATATTTGTCACAATGCGACGTTGGACCATGGTTGAGCAAGATTGATTTTCATATTGAGGCAATCTTTGTCACAATGTGATGTTGGACCACGGTTGACAATGCTTGACCATGGTTGATTTTCATATTGAGACAATCTTTGTCACACTATGACATTGGACCATGGTTGACCATGATTGAACATGGTTGATGATGGTTGACAATGGTTGACTATGGTTGACAATAGTTGACCATGATTGATTTTCATATTGAGACAATCTTTGTCATAATATGACATTGGACCATGGTTAACTATGGTTGACCATGATTATAAACACAAGGGATTATATTAAACCCTAAGATTAATATTATAGACCTAAGGGATTAATATTATAAACCTCAAGGATTGACAAACTCAAGGGATATATTAAAAACCCAAGGGATTAATATTATACACCCAAGGGATTATTAATATTATAAACCTAAGAGATTAATACTAGAAAGACATTTAAACACTACCTAACCAAGTCTGACAAAAAAAAATTATACCTACATGTATGCATGTAAATGTGCATTAACCTAATTATAAGTTTTTCATGTTTTCTATAGGCATCTAATTGTGTGTTAACCTAGTTATATGTTTCTCAAGTTTTCTATTTCAGGCAAGTTAAATAATAATTTTTGAATAAAGTTCTTTGAAACAGTTAGATATTCATAATTTATTATGAGATTTTTAATATTAGGGTTAATAATATTGGGTTTAATATTAGGGTCCACAACATAAAAAAAATTAGGGGCGAATGTTCACCCTTTGGCGAAATTAAGGGGTTTTAAATTTTTAGTGGGCGAATATTTTGTATCATAGTACATTTTTACAAATAACCTCAAATAGCCCACCTTATTTTAAGGGAGAGGGTAAAAAAGGTAAATTTAGCCCTTGAGATTAGGAGTTACAACCTTCCATTCGCCCATTTTCAAGAATAGGTTGTATTTAAGTGAATCCATTCGCCCATTTTCAAGAATAGGTTCTATTTAAGTGAATCCCAGGGGCCAAAGGCCCAAATACCATATTTATAAAAGAGGTATGGTAAATTAATAAAAATATAAATAAATGAGAGGTATGGTAAATAAATAAAACATTTTGCAAGGGTGTAAACAAATAAAAATATAAGTAAAGTGGAGGTATGGTAAATAAATAAAACGTCTTTTTATACTTACTCAAAAGGTATGGTAAATAAATAAAAATATAAATAAACTAGACGCATGGTAAATAAATAAAACCTCTTTTTATATTTAGTCCATAACCCTCATTCTATTTATGAAGACTCAAAAAAGAGGTTTTATTTAAGTGAATCCTATGGGCCAAATACCATATTTGTAAAAGAGGTATGGTAAATTAATAAAAATATAAATAAACAAGAGGTATGGTAAACAAATAAAACATTTTTTTATATTTACTCCATAAGTCACCTTATATTTACGAACACTCAAAAAATGCGTTATATTTAGGTGAAACCTATGGGCAAAATACTATGGGATAAATACCATGGACTAGATTGTTATTAATACCATGAAAAAAACATTATTAACCCTAATATTAGTATTAATAAAAATAAAAATGGCACATGGTATTGACCCATGGTATTCACCTGGAATGTAGCCTATTTAAATGGGGGGAATTAAACCAGCATAGATCCATCTTTACTCTGGATCTACTAACCCCCGAGAGGTATCAAATATCGTGATATGCAAACTAGCATAGAGTGAAAAAAAATTTATCCAATCAAAAGTAAAAATGGATGTTGTAATTTAATGTATGTTAAACATTTTAGCTTGGTTAAAATAAAAAATAAAATAAAAATCAACTATTAATTTTTATAAATTACTAATAGTAATTTTTAAGCTCCAGGTTTATGATAACCCATGGTATTGACCCATGGTAATACCATGGTATTCATGTGAGCATAGACTATTTAAAGGGGAAATTCTATCATCTTAGATCCATCTTAATTCTGGGTCTACCAAGTGCTCAGAGGGATAAATAGATTTCATCCCCCTAAGAGTGGTAGATGTGAAGTTAAGATGGATATAGGTTGGTTTTTATGATAATGAAAATATTAAATAGACTTAGGAAATTATGTTGTAAAAACATCTTAAGGTGAATGGTTAAAGCATAGACATTTGACAAGTATATTTGTATACTTCTGTTTTAAACTGAAACAAATCCAGGGCTAAAAGGAATGGATTGATTGCACTAGTCATCCTTCTATAACTTTCCAACATATGCTGGAGTAAACAATCCTTCTATAACTTTCCAACATATGCTGGAGTAAACAGATTGTAATTTGGGTAATTTTTCTAATAGCAAAAAGGAACATACTTGTGTATTAGCAAGGTGGTTACGAGGTCCCTAGAAGTGATGAATTTGAATTTTTCTTGGTTTTATATATAGTATTAGGTTTTTTCTCATGCTTTCTGTGAATGGCACGAGTGAATTTTGTCCTACACCCACTAGGTTATCGATATGTAATTTCGGTAATTTTGATTTCAAAAGATATTTTAAAGAAATGCAATGATTTCATTTGTGTATTCAATAAACACAAGATTTTATAATTGAGTAAATATTCGCCATGCCTGGTGAGAGATTCGCCAAAAAATTATATATACATATCATATTATTGATAAAATCGCCTTCCATTTTTCCTATATACCATGGAGATTCGCCCATTTATTATACATGTAAATTTAGGGGGGGTTCTTAAAATTTTCCCTGGTCCACATTATAGGTTTCATAATATCGATTTTAATGTTAGAGTTTCTAATATTTGGCTAATAATATATGGTGCTTAATACTTAGGGCTTAATAATATAATATCTCTTTTTTATGTTCTTCAACAACAATTAACGAGAGTGAATTATAACGAGACTCTTCTAGGGTTTTATAGTTTCAATTGATTTTATGGATCAATGTGGTGGGCCCTTGGTTTAAGGTTTATAGTTAACAAGATTCAAAACATCGCTAACAATGTCCTAACTATGAATGATTATGGTTAATGATTGTATGACTATGGCTGACCATGATTTTGCTATGGTTGATTGTGGTTGATCATGATTGACTATGGTTGAACATGGTTTGCATATGACTCTCCAACATTTCACCAGGATTTGACTATTATCAACCATAGTTAAACATGGCTTACTATAAATGACCATGGTTTGAATATGGTTTGACAGTGCTTGACCATATTTCAACTATGATGTCTTTATAGTTGACCATGATCTCATTATGGTTACCAATGAAATAGTGGTTGTTGATGCTCAACAATGGTTTGACTATGAAAAACCATGACCATCCACTAAGGCATCCATGTTCAAGAATGGTCATCAACCATAGTTCAATATAGTTCACTATGGTTGACAGTGGGTAACCTACTAATAGGCCATGATGTTTGTGGTAACTATGGTTCACCATGGTAGTCATGTTGCCCACTATAGTTGACCATGTCAATAAAAGTCAACCATAATTAACATGTTTTAATGGATAAATTAATTTATAAGTAAGACAGTGAAAATGTGTGGAATAATATATTATTAATGTACCATTGATATTATATTAAACTTTTATTAAGGTTATTTTAATAATGTTTTCTACATTTGTTGATATTATAATAATGTCATAATTGAATATTAATGATATATTAAACACTAAATATTTATATACTAATTGTAAACTTAAACAAATATTGTATAAATTAATTAATTTAATGACTTATTATTTAATATTTAAAATGCTAAAATATTAGTATTATCATTTTAGCCTCTAAAATAATATTATTTCAACTTAACCAATTAAAATTATTGGGTAAAGTATTATTAATTAATGTTATTTATAATTAATTAATTTATAATAACTAATTAGTTATTAATTAATTATTTTATAAAAATTAATTATTTAATAAATATAATTATAATTAATAAAAATTAATATAATACAATATTATATTCAATATTAATATTAATATATATTAATACTTAATATAAATAATAATTATAATTAATTAAGATCATAAGTATAAATAAAATTTATTTTCTCTAGGATTTTAAATTTATTATAAAATTTATAATAACTAATTAACTAATTTATAATAATTATTTACTTAATTATTATTATTATAATTAAAAATAATTAATATAATATGATATTAATTAATATAATATTAATATTAAATATATATGCATTATTATTATAATTAATATTATTTATAATTAAAATTAATATTTATTTATGATATATATATATATATATATATATATTTTGCTTTTTTCCATTTCTAATAAGAAAACTTCTTACACAATTGTATATCTTATAATTTTGTAATATATATATTAATTTAAAATTAAAATCAATATTTCAAAATGTTATATATACAAAATTGGAAAAAAATATAATTCGAATTTTAATCATAATTTTTTTTATAAATTATACTTCAGTTTGATCCATTTATTCAGTGTAAGAATTTATATATTACATTTTAAAATCCATAAAAACATATATTTATTTATAATGCCCATAAAATCTTATATCGTATTTTTTATAATCATCTACTTATATTTTTATTTCTGAAAATTTCCAATAGTGTGATAATCTTTTATTTTATTCTTGCAGTTCTTTCTTATATTGTTTTCAACGAATAAAAATACTAAAACTATTTGAACCATGGGCAAACTAAGCTGGAATGTTAAAGAAGGTCAAGTTCATGATTTCCCAAACACTCCTCAATTTCAAATAAATAACTCATTTTAATTACCTTTTTTACCAATAATTTTGAAATAAAATAGAATGAATGAATAATTCCTGGATTTTTAATAGAACTCTCAATTTGAAATAAATAATAAATTTAATTCCATTTTTTTCCTTCCAGTAATATGGCTCTCATAAAATGAAATGGCTAAGGTAATACTTATATACCTTCCCACAAAGGGAAACACAGTGAGTGACTTTGAGCTCTTTGACACTTTTTGGTAACTTATTGGACTTCGTTATGTGATTAAAATAGTATATCTATCATAAAACAAAAATTCATATTTATATTTATAAATATTAAATTAATTAAATAGAAATTTCCAAATATGAGAACGAGTTATCAACCAAGAATTAAAATCCAGAGCCCATGTGTGTTTGAAGGTGAGAAGCATGTTATGTTGACCAGTTCTTTGGATCACTATGAGGTTCTTGCATTTCGAAATTGCACTACGGCAATGTTGTGGAAGAGTCAAAGAGGGATCACAATCAAGAATCAGGGCATCACTCTCCATCGAGGTTGAAAAGAATGATAGAACAACAGGAATAAAATATTTGAAAGTTAGCTATTGTCGCTTGATATGTCAGGAGAGATGAAGGTTTAATCAAACCATGGGTATAGTCCACCTTGAGGTGGTTCCCAACATGAGGGAAATGCTTATTTCCTTCTACGACAAAACCTTCTTAGAAGACTGGGGATTTCAATGTGAAGTTGAAACAGAAACTTGAAATTTGTTGAAGTACTTAAAATATGTGCCATGGAGAAGGGCACGTTATGCAGGGTGCCGTAGGAGAAGGATTTATGATGAAGTTTTAAGAAGTCTTGAAAATAGAGAGTTTGTTATGTTAATTAAATGCATTGTGGTAAGTAACGTGCCGTAGGAGAAGGATTTATGATCGAAGTTTTAAGAAGTCTTGAAAATAGAGAGTTTGTTATGTTAATTAAATGCATTGTGGTAAGTATGGGTGGAAGAAAAGTTTGGTTGTCATTGTAATGCCATTAAATTTCACTAGGTTAGAGTTTGTGTTGGAATTGGTCATTTTGACAATAGACAAGTTTTATTCAAAAGTGTGAAAGAAGGTTGATTGATATAAAGAAATATAATGATTAATTATAGAAATGAAGAAAGTTTAGTAAAGATGATGCAACCAAAAGCAAAATAAGGCAAAGAATAAGATTAAATGAGACTCTAGATGAAGAGGCTAAATAGATGAGTAATTTTGACAAGGCACTTGATTAGTATAATTGTTAATTTGAATAGATAAAGCTAGTGAATGGTGATGCTTAATAGAAGAATAAGAAAGAAATGGTACTACTATGGATGATGAGTTTTTGTGTGTGTCATGGAAAGCAAGGATCTGCATAGATATATTGTCCATTTTTCTCTTATATGTGTCAAAGATTAGTAAATGGACAATGTGATGTCATAGTAAATGGAAGCTATTGGTTGTATTATAAATAGTATGAGAATCACTAGGTGTGTCCAAGTTGATCACTTGCTTAAGGTCAAAATTATCTGGATTGATGTACCAGGGGTTGTATTGATAAGCCCAAAAGAAATGACCAACTTCTCGTTGTGTCCACAGAGAATGTATTCTTTCTCTTCCTCCTCAACATCTTGCAACACAAAGTTTTTCTTAGGCACATATCCTCCCTCTTTCATCTACCTAGCCATGTCCTCCAATGTGGCGTGAATTTTAACTTCTTTCTTCTATGCTATTATTTCTCATGCCATTGCCTTACCTTCCTCCTCAACATCTTGCAACACAAAATTTGTCTTAGGCACATATCCTCCCTCTTTCATCTGCCTAGCCAAGCCTTTCAATGTGGCGTGAATTTTGACTTCTTTCTTCTATGCTATGCTATTATTTCTTATGTCATTGCCTTACGACGTTTCCTTTGCAACATGTGATGCAAATTCTAGTATTTAATATTATTATATATATAGAGTTTAGTTGGGTGGTTGTGTAGAACGGTCTTCTTCATGCAAGTTCAAGTCTTGTAAATTGATTTTCAAAATTTTATATTCCTTTAGTGTACCCTTGTACCCTATGAAGAGACCTATATTTCTTTCCTTCTGAAGAAGGATAAATTCTTAATATTTTAGAGTGATCCTTATGTTATAGGACTCCTGGTCACTTTCCTATTCCTATTCTGATAGGAGAAAAAAAGCTTGATATTTCACATTGGCCTTAATCTTTTGTTGACTTAAATATTAGCAACATCCATTTTGTTCACCTTTTTTTTTCTCTATCCATCACGATGATAGTGTTATCATCTTATTACAATAATTTCTCTCACGGTGATAGTGTTATCATCTTATTACAATAATTTATTCCAGTAAGCATTGTATCTTTTAATGGGAAATTATGTTTGAATTTTACTTTAACTTTCTTGACCCCTAAAGTAAACTTCTTAACGAGTAATTATCATCTACCCGTTTAGACACAAAAGTTAGTAAAAAAACACGTCAAATTTACACTAACCTACACTCCAATATAGCTCCAATAAGCAACGTTACATGGGTTTACAATTCCTCTATTGGTTCTTCAGATAGCAGGTAACAACAAACCCCTACATGGGTTTACATTATCTCATCGAGTACAATGCCTCCATGGGGCTGACATGTTTATTCTTTTATGAGTTAAGCCCATACTTCATCGAAATAAAATGAGGTGAGGGTTAATCTCAATTAAGGTTCAAGTACGGAAGTCCATGGGGAATTTCTACATGTTTGCATTGTGAAATGAATGATTGACTGTAATATACTTGCAGAGGTATTGTCTGCGTGGATATTGATGGAGTTGAACGTGGTCTATATGTTTTTTCTAAAAGGACCCTAGTCAGCCCCATGAGCACTGATGAGATTGGATCTAGTGTAATTTATTTATGATTTTTTTGACATCTTATCCTAATGAGAGAAACCTTAGTCCATCACTGACGGAAATGTCTGATATGGAAATAGTGTCAAATTCCTTTTTCTCTTGACACTCATATTCAATACCTTCATGAATGGTCAGAATCAATGTTTGAATCTCAGGCTGGCCGTGGGTATTGCATATGCTTAATTCTTCACAACTAATTCTTTAGAGCTCACCCTCTTCATGGAAATCTGCAAATGTACATCCATGTTACATCGATGAGATCATAAAGTGAAACCATAGATTCCATATTACATTCACTCAATAACAGTATTTATTGGGAAGATTGCTATTGCTGCTCCCTATCGTCTCCAAATTCTAATCACCCTGATCCATTTTGGAAAGGAACAAATCATTTTCTTGTGATTTTATAGTTCTCATGCTAAAACGATGTTTCCATATTGGAATTTCTATGAATGGAATCATGTGTTTGATCAACAAATTTCTCAACAAAATATTCAATTTTTAGAAATTATAATTGTGTGAAGTAATGCACATTGACATGTTATAATTTCTGCAAATGTTGGGGGTCCTTCTGTTGTTCATATACCATTCTCTTTGATCGATGAAAACTTATCCATTCTCTTGATAGTCATTGCTAGAAAAGCTAATATTTGCTATCAGAAAGTATCCATTGTTGCTAATCTCATTGCCATCGTGGTTAATATTGTTGGTTTTATAAAGCAACCACGTTGTAAAACATTTGTGTTCTGAGCTTTTTCTGAACAAGTGTCGGCATTGAATGGTCTTGCTATGTATTGTACAGGTGGCCAAGAGTAGTTTGAAGAGAAATGTTCACGATATGACTATGAATAGCAAAATATTGAAGTGCATATTAGTTTTTATTATTATTTAATATAAAAGAAATATATACAATGAATAGGAATGGGTAAAATTTGTAGTAAAAGAAAGAAATATATTTATAGCTGATAAGTTTTAATTTAAGAGACATATCTTCATTATACATTAAAGTCATATTTTAATTTAAAATATATATATCTTTAGTTTGGTTATTATTTAGATTGGTCTATTATATATTTAAGTATTTTCTAAATGTCTTTTTATTTATTTAGAGTGTATGTTGTATCTTGCACAAAATTGAAGAGAAAAGACAATACGACAGTCAAAAATTTTAGATTTGGAGAAATGCTCTTTTTCATGTTGCAGACATAATTAGCTTGGATTTGGCTTCTTTTAACGGGTGAGGATTTTCCATTGTCTCAATCTGTGTCCTACGTTTTTACTTGGTTGGTTTTTAAGCTCTTGGGTATTATATTTATTTAGGTAGATATATGACAACTTATGTGCTTCTCTCAATGAAATTTCAGTGGCGAACTCGAGCTTGAAAAGTTGTGAAAAATGTTACAAAACCACTCTTGTTTGTGGCAACACATCCAACTGGTCTCCAACAAAAAGTAGAAGAGTCTAAAGGGTCAGTACTTCAAGGGCTGGCATAGGACTAGGCCAAGGTTGTGGAGAGTGTGGGCTATGGTGGAGTTCAAAAAAGCTTTGGCCAAACATTTCTGCAATGCTAATAGATCAATTTACCACATATGCTTTCTTTCTCTTTTCGATGTGGCCAAACTGTCTTTAAAATCTTTAGAGAGAAAACTTATTAAGGACCTTAAAGGTTTAGATATCAAAATCCAGAGTTCAACAAAGGTTTGGGAGAACTTGAGAGGCACATGTCCAAGTGTTAAAACTCTCATAGTATTAGATGATGTAGATAATGTTGATTAACCACCACTAGGATTTAATAATGTCGTAGATGAGTTTTTAAAGACCTGCCATGGATTGCCACTAGCTCTGAAAGTGCTTGGGGCTTCACTATGTGGTAAAAATAACATATCTTACTAGAAAGAGCTATTGAATATACTTGACCAATTACTTCCTCAAGATATACAAAAGAACCTCAGACTTAGTTATGACACATTCAATGAACATGAGAAGCACATAGTTTTGGATAATCTCAATGGATACAAAAGTTTAAAGATGCTTCCAAATTCATGGGGAATCCACAACTTCGACATCTACATTTGAAGAGTTGTTGCAATTTGACCATCTCCACTGAAACACTTGGAATCTTATTCAACTTAAATGCTTAGATCTCTCAAGTTGTCCCTAGATGGAATTATTGCCTCCGGATTGAACATACAAAAAAAGTGTTGGTCATTGACGATAATGAGGTTGCTCATGCTAAGGTATGTCATATGTTTTTTAGGAGTACACTATTGTGATTCATTTATCTTTGAAATCTCATCCAAAGATAGAGGCATTGTTTTTCAAGATCGCATGATCATATTATTGGAAAATGAATCTTGATGTTCTTTCCATCAACGAAAGTGACAATTAGACACCAATGCACAAGAAATATGTGCTTCCATTCGTTTTGCATTTGTTAAAAGATGCAATATGTTGATGAATTACCACAAATGAATCCCGCGAATATGCCATTGTTTTATATGCTTTTGATAGGATGGTAGTGTGTCACTATTCAACTTTGATTTTGACAAAAAGAAAAGAATATGGGGGCTTACCACATCCTCTTATTATTGAACATGTTTTATCTATTTTACACATGGAAGTTGAACAAGTAAAAAAGGGAAAATACGAGCATTTCATGCAAAACAAGATTCATGAACAACCTGAGTCTTTAATAACAACAATGAGAGGAAGGCTAATTAGAGGGGAGGATAGAAAGTAAGGGTGTTTTTTTAGGTGGCATTTAAGGATCATTTGTGGACAATTAGGCGGTGGACAATTTCATTGGTTTTGGTACAAGCTATAATGTTGCCTTGGGATCTAGATCCATTGTTGATCCATTATTATATTATTTAATATTATTATATATATATATATATAGAGTTTAGCTTGGGTGGTTGTGTAGAACGGTCTTCTTCATGCAAGTTCAAGTCTTGTAAATTGATTTTCCAAATTTTATATTCCTTTGGTGTACCTTTTCACCTTTAGAGGCAATTGCTAGTTTTTAAAATGGTGTAATGTTGAAATGCTTATTAGACTTAGTTATGTGATTAAAATAGTATATCTATCATAAAACAAAAATTCATATTTATATTTACAAATATTAAATTAATTAAATAAAAATTTCCAAATACTAGAACGAGTTATCAACCAAGAATTAAAATCTACAACCCATGTGCAACCAAGAATTAAAATCCAAAGCCCATGTGTGTTTGAAGGTGAGAAGCATGGTATGTTGATCAGTTCTTTGGATCACTATGATGTTCTTGCATTTCGAAATTACACTACAGAAATGTTGTGGAAGAGTCAAAGAGGGATCACAATCAAGAATCAGGGCATCACCCTCCATCGAGGTTGAAAAGAATGATGCAACAACAGGGATAAAATATTTGAAGGTTAGGTATTGTCGCTTGATATGTTAGGAGAGTTGAAGGTTTAATCAAACCATAGGTATGGTCAACCTTGAGGTGGTTCCCAACATGAGGGAAATGCTTATTTCCTTCTATGACAAAACCTTCTTAGAAGACTGGGGATTTCAATGTGAAGTTGAAACAAAAACTTGAAATTTGTTGAAGTACTTAAAATATGTGCCATGGAGAAGGGCATGTTATGCAGGGTGCCATGGGTATAGTCAACCTTGAGGTGGTTCCCAACATGAGGGAAATGCTTATTTCCTTCTACGACAAAACCTTCTTAGAAGACTGGGGATTTCAATGTGAAGTTGAAACAAAAACTTGAAATTTGTTGAAGTACTTAAAGTATGTGCCATGGAGAAGGGCATGTTATGCAAGGTGCCGTAGGAGAAGGATTTTGTTTATATTCTCATACACTGAGACTCAACGCATGGAAGAGGAGGTGGCCGAGAAGCTTCTTGCTAAAGAAAATCATTTAATGGGAGGAGGAATCAGAAGTGAAGGCTCTTTGCACGGAGACCATGGAAATTCTCCTTGGAGCAGAGTTGAAGTCCCATCACTATTTGTGAAGACGCTCATGGGTAATCGTACATGTTCCATATTTTACATGGAGATTTTGTATTGAGACCCTGTACTTTATTTTGAAAATTTTTAGGATTAGTATTGAGATCCTTTACTTTATATTGAAAATATTTGCACAAAGAAAAATAGTAATAAATTGTGATCGAAATTTGTAAATTTAAAATGAAATTGCAAGACAAACAATCTTGCCATTTTGTAGTGATAAAAAAGGTTTTTTTTTGTTAGAAGTGTATGGATAGTTATAGCGAATACTTTAAAAGTATTTGCAATGGTCATGTGGAGTTCCATTTTATCAGAGGAAAGTTAATTCAAATGACATGTTTATGGTTCAGTAAGAGATCATCTTGGTGAATATAAAGATCATGAAAAAGTATGGGAGCTTGCATCATTATCTCATGGTTGTGAAGTTGAAACTGGAAACTAAATTTGAGGGATGGAAAATGGATCTGAGAGTGCGCGACAACTGAGTGGTGGAGTGCAAGGAATCGTGCCCAACCAGAGACCGCGAAGGAGGTAGGACCTATAAGCTTAGCACAGGTGTAGCAGAAGCCAATGCATGTTGGTTTCTTGCTGCTATGCATGTTTCTTCCAGGACCCGTTGCACTAGCATTCTCGTGACACTTGGCCTCCGTCCAACACTATCCATGACCTCAGCTGGCTCATAATCTTGCTTCATATTTTCATGGGTGTCATACTGGTGAGCTTTTCGTCGCCCTGAATCACTACAATTACTCTGGACCCGTTGCATTAGCATTCTTGTGACTCTTGGCTTCCGTCTATCACTATCCATGACCTCTGTCGGCTCATAACTTGCTTCATATTTTCATGGGTGGCATTCTGGTAAGCTTTTCGTCGCCCTGAATCACTTCAATTGCTCTGTGTTGGAAGAGAACCACTTTGGTTCTTCCTTTCTAAGCGCTGGGCTTCGTTTCTTCTTTGGCCGTGACTCAAATTCGCATTTCACTCTTGCACTCTCCCCTCAGCTCGCCTGCGTCTCCAGGTCAGTATCATTTCGGCCTTAAATTTTATATGTGCTTTGTTTTGAAAAAGGATGGTTGTTGAAAGGAAAGGTTTAAGCACTCTTAAGACTTTTGATTTTATTTAGACTCTGCAATTCTATGATAGCACGAAGTTGTTTTCTGGTTATGATAAAGGAAGAAAATGATGGAATGATCTGAAAGTTATATTGATATTAGCATAGATGTTTTTTTTATAGCTTCAAGGATTGCATTAGACTTCTTGTCTTTTTCTCATGTCTGCGGAATCGTTTTTAAGCTGGTCATGGGTATCGCTTCTCAAGATTCAGAAATATTTTGTCATTTCCAAGCCATGCTCGGATTTCCGATTTAAGCTTGGCCCTTGGTGGTGTGTCTGTCAGTTTTTCTGTTGCTGTATAGTCTGTCCTGAGGAATCGTCATGAAGGTTTAGCCTGGCGAAACCTTCTAATCCCTGGAACTTTGGCTCATTACTACCACCTGCCTGAATCCTTCTGGTTTTTTTCCGGGCCGGTTTTTCTCTCCCGGGAGCTGGATTGTATTCAAAAGTACAAGCCTTAAATTCTATCTCTGACTAAGACATTTTCGGGCAGAGTAAAGAAAGGTAATTCCCTAGATATTTAAGATTTCTTTGGGACAGAACAAGATTTCCGAATTAAGTTAAGCCGTCAAAAATTCAAATTTCTGTGTGTCTGTCAGAATCCAGTTAATGATATAGTCATCCCATTTATAGGCAGAGGGATAGATGGACTCATAATTAATTCCCTTTCTCTTGAAATAAGGGTAAACTCTTTCCCGAGGTTTCACCTGACGGTACTGTAGTCAGAAAATTTGAGTTTTAAACCTTCCCTCTCCGGGACTTTTGTTCAAAACCATCTGATTCTATTGTCCGTAGTGCCTGGCCCATATCTTTCCTGGATTTTTATGATCCCTACGCACTCAGAGTTAGGTGGCCGATTTAAGAATGACTGACACATCTGACTTGGAGGCGATGATTCAAGCGACCATCCAGGCAGAATCTGTACACGAGAATGCCAAGCTGTCTAGTGAGTGGCAGTCCACTTTGGAGGAAATGCTGATTCATCCCTCGGTCCCACAGAATGAGATGGAAGGTTTTTAAAAGATAAACCTTTACGCACTATCAGTCAATCTGGAAAAGATCTCATTCAGAAAGCCTGGCATGAAGGCATTCCTCAGGGAAATCAAAAACCTGTAAAGACTATCCCCCCTCCCGCAGCTATTAGAATAGATAGCATTCATCTGGCAGATCGCATTGAAAGTCTCCAAGCTAATGCCCTGGTCGGGAGATGGCATTTCCCGGAACTAGATGACTCAAAGATGAGATGCTGGCTCGAGCAGCAATGGAAGCCATTAATTGGATATGTTCCAATTGTCACCAGATTACTGAAAGAATGGTACTGCTTTCACTTTCTGAGTTCCAGTGACCTGGAAATCATTTTAAAACAACAGTGGGTTTATAAAAGAAGTTTTCTGGCATTACATAGGTGGTATATGGGCTATAATCCATTAAAGAATATCCCATCCAATAATTTGATTTGGGTCAAACTTCCCGGTCTGCCATTAGAGTTATGGTCAAAGGAAACTTTAGCTGAAATCGGGAATGCCATTGGAAGATGCGTTTATGTGGATCCATGGGTTTTAGGAGAGAAAGACAAACGAGTAGCTTGGGTTTTGATAGACAAACCCTTCAGAGGAGGATTCCCGGCCCATATCGACATTCACTGGAGGGATTTAAAAATCCGGCAAAGGCTCGACTTCTGGGGGATTCCCTTTAGATGCTCAGCATGCCACTGCACTGGGCATCTAATAAAGAACTGTTCAAGACGCCTTATTAATAACCGAAAGCATCATGGTTATCATCGTTTTGCAGCAAAGCCCTTCAAAGTTAAATCATCATGCCAGGATTCAGAGCGATCCACATCCTCAAAGAATCAGTCTCTCTCAGGGTTAGAAGTTCACCGGGAGTTTTTTTCTAAAGACCAACAGCGTTCTCCACAACCGATTGATACTCACATACCTGTGGAGCCTATATCCCCCTCTATGCCCCCTTTGGAGCTTGCCTCGGACCACGAGGTTCCTATTGATACTCACATCCCGGTGGAGCCTATATCTCCCTCTATGCCCCCTTTGGAGCCTGCCTCGGATCACGAGGTCCCAAATCCTCTTCCAACTCCGCATCCTTTTAAAAAGCTTAGTAAGGAAATCCAATCCATCTATTCCTCAACACCATCACCAATTAAAATCAGCTCTTCACTTGAAAGAGGGAAAGAGATTTTGATAACTGCTACCCCAGCTAACTCTCCTACATCCTCGCCCACAAATTCTATAGGCAGTGACTTGGATTTCTTGCTAAGTAAAAAATCTTTACAGCTCAGGGCGCTCACAATTCATAAACCCTCTGCCCAAAATTCCCCTCAAATTAGTCCAAAGTCTGCTAGAAATATCACGGTGAGGAGGAAAACGAAAGGGGGAAGCAGGCACTTCAGGGGGAGAGGAGAGGGCGCGGGCAGAGGAGTCCGAAATTTATCTCTTATAGATGTTCCAATCATAGACATGACAGAAGATAGGCCTCTTAGAGCAAGCATGGCTGGAAAATCTCCAAAATGAATTTCATCATTTCCATGAACATAAGGGGTTTGGGGGCAGGTCCAAAGTTTTTGGCCTTAAAGAACCTCTTTTACTTAGTAAGCCCCAAAATTATTTTAATATAGGAAACTATGCATGCCTCCTCTGTTGCAGTCCCTTACTTTAGGAAGATGTTTCCTTCCTAGCACATCTCTGCTATGGAAGCGATCAGCCTTTCGAGGGGGCTAGTGGTCTTATGGGATCCAATTTGGATCAAGGCAAAAACATATAGTTGTTTGGCAGGGATCCTGATCTCGGCGCAAATGAGAGGACATAAATTTCCAATAAATATCTTGAATGTATATGCTCCCTACAAGAATAGACTGCTATTCTGGGAGAATCTTTTTGACTCTGAAATTCTTGATGTGGAAAATTTATTGATTGCAGGGGATTTAAATGTCACTTTAAATATGGACGAGATTTGGGGCAGCAACAAGAAGAAGGACCCTCTTGCTGAAAGAATTAAAAATGAATTGCTGAGGAGGAATTTTGTTGACATTCTCCCTACTCAAATGCTCCCGACATGGGAAAATGGCAGAATCGAGAAAGCTTATATTGAAAAAAGGCTGGATAGGTTTATTCTTCATGCTAGTTTGATTGACAGTATGGGCATGCCATTCTCATCAATTGAGAATGTCTTCATTTCAGATCATAGGCCGATCTTATTAGGCTGGAAGGAAAAGAGTTTCAGGAAAGGATATTCATTCAAATTTAATAGATCATTCCTGGAGGATCCGGTTTTTAACAACCTTATAAAAAAAACATGGAATGAGATGGCATCCAATAATCCTTCTTAGCTTTTGATGACATTCAGAGACAAAATGGTTCATATGCGTAAGGTGGTGAAAGAGTGGCAATATGAGAAAAGGCAATCCAACAGAAAAGAGCTCAGGAAAATACAGAAGGCTTTGGACAAGGCCTCGGAGGCGATGGCTGCTCATCAACTATCCTTTAAAATGAGGTGTCTTATAAAGGAGCTACAAAAGAAGAAAATTAAAATCTTAGAACAAGAGGAATCTTTTTGGAGATTGAAAAGTAGGGCGATATGGTTAAAAGAAGGGGATAAGAACACAAAATTTTTCCACAATTTTGCAAATGCCAGGCGTGAAAAGAACTCCATATGGAAGATAAGAGATGGAAGAGGCCGTTTCCTATATTCTCAGCAGGAAATATCAAATGAGGCAGTAAACTATTTTGAAAAACAGTACCAAAGATCTGAAGACTGCAGGTTCCAGGACATTCTATGGGGCATTGAAGTTTTTCCTCAGATGTTCGATGAGGATACAAATGATAAAATCTTTCAGCCAGTTTCTGAGGAGGAATTGCTAAGAACTATGAAATCTTTTAAAAGAGATAAATGTCCAGGGCCGGACGGCTGGACAATAGAGTTCCTCGTTCACTTCTTCGACCTCTTCAAAGCTGATCTGTTAAGAATGATAGAAGGTTCAAGAATTTCGGGCAGTATCAATCCAAAGACCGCTTCCACTAATATCGCGCTCATTCCGAAGAAAGAAAAGGCGGAGTCATTCATGGACTTCCGGCCGATCTCTCTGTGTAATATTTCTTACAAAATTATTGCAAAAGTTATTGCAGAGAGGATAAAAGAAACTTTGTCCAAATACTTAACAAAAGATCAGCACGGTTTTCTTAAAGGGAGAAACATTCTGGACGCGGTGGCAAGTACACAGGAAGGTCTATTTGTTATTCACTCCAAAAAAAGGGATGCAATCATTCTCAAGATCGACCTTCACAAGGCATATGACTGCCTCGACTGGGGATTCATAAGGTGTTTACTTGCATGACAAACTGGATAATGACATGCGTCGAGAAGGTGAATTATGCGGTGATCATAAATGGGATCCCATCTTCCTTTTTCCTTGCCTCCAGAGGACTCCGTCAAGGATGCCCCTTATCCCCGCTATTATTCATACTGGCGATGAATACTCTCAGCCTCCATATCAACAAGGCCGTAAAGGAATACAGGTGTCATCTGCTAAAAATTTGCAGGAGCATTTCGATCTCTCATAATCTATTTGTTGATGATATTATAATGTTCGGAATCCTGTGCAGACTCACATGGTTATGTTTCTATGAAATTCTAAAAAAATTTCAAAGGGCAACAGGTCTTCAAATAAATAATGCAAAGTCAGTCATCTACCACAATGATTTATGCCAGGTCGAGGTTGAATGGTTATCGGCTCTCTTTGGAATTAAGGCTCAATCTATCAGTCTCGGAATAAAATATTTGGGCTTTCAGTTAAAAGCTTCTGGTTACAAAAAGGCGGACTGGTTGTGGATCATAGATAGATACTACAAGAGGATATCGGCTTGGCAATATAGATGCCTTTCACTTGCAGGAAGAGTGATCCTCGCTCAATCGGTGTTAAACCAACTTGCAGTATATTGGGCTCATTTATATTTCCTCCCAGCGAGCATAATTCAGTCAATGAATAAGCTTACGACAAATTTTATTTGGGGCGGTCAAGCGGGAAAAAAGAAATATCATCTCTCAAAATTATCCAATATCTCTATGCCGAAGAGCAGGGGAGGTTGGGGGCTTTTAGACTTGAGAAATTTCGGAAGGGCTCTGCTTTGTAAAACCCTGTGGAGAGGCATCTTTGAAAATGGCCCTTGGAGCAACATAGTTCGGAAGAAATACTTGGGCATGAAGGATCTGTCATTCTGGCTCAGAAAAGAAAGGATCGGCTCTTCAATAGGGTCTCCAATTTGGTTAAGCCTCCGAAAGATCGGAAGATTTTTCCTAAAAAATTTAACCTGGCGATTCCAATCCGGAAAAAGGATTCTCATTGGGAGAGATCAATTTATGAGTGGCGCTGAGGTGATCGATGTACCTGATCCATTATTGATTTTTCTTCACAGGAAAGGTTTGTTTTATTGGGACAGCCTAATCGCAGGTTGGCAGGGTCCGATCCCTCTATGGAAGGAAGCTGAAAGTCTGGGGATGCCGGTTGATATTGCTATCCAATGGGATCATATCAGAACTCGTCTCAGAAATTGTGGAATCTTTCGCTCGGCGGAACAAGACTGCCTCATGTGGAGAAACTCGAAAGGGATGTCATCCATTCATGTAAAAGATGTTTATCAAGACTTGATCGGCCTAAAGCAGTCTCAACTCAGGCCTTCATTCCCACACATCTTTTGGAAATCTGGCTGCCCTACAAAAATGATTCTTTTCTCATGGTTGTCTTTCCACAATAGAAATCTTTCCTGGGAAAACTTAAGGAAACGAGGATGGCAGGGTCCTGGTGTTTGCCCTATTTGCAGGTCTGCAGAGGAAAACAACTTCCACCTTTTTCTAAATTGCAAGAAATCCCAAAAACGTTGGAAATCTTTGGAGGACTGCTATGGAATCCAGCATTTGTCTCACGCCTCTATTTCGGAAGTGTTTTTATGGTGCAATAATAAAAAAAAGTCATGGAGATTAGTTTTCATTATTACTTTTTGGAGTATCTGGAAGTGGCGCAATAGTTTTATTTTCAATAACAATACATCCCCTTTTTTGGAAATCTTCTCCATCATTACTTCCATCTATGAAACAATCCCGCAGAGCTCTTCCAAGCAGCTGAATCAGAATGGTAATGAGATCCCTCAGAAGCTGTCATCTATGCCAAGGGCTTTTTTCAATGGAGCTGAACAGAAAGGTCATTGTGGCTGTGGGGTTATCATCTGGGCAAATGAAAATAGCCAATTTTTCATTCACTGGAATGGGGGGAGAGGATCCAATAGTAAAGCTGAGGCGATGGCCCTTGCTGGCCTTCTAAATTTCTGTCTCTTTCTTAATTTGTAGGATGTCTCCATCTTTGGAGATTTGAAGGTTATGGTGGATTATGTGCTTGGTAAGAATAACATTCTTAAGCCTCAGCTTGTTGGGTGGTTAGACAGGATCAAATTATTATGGAATAGATCAGAGGGAGCCTCTATTCATCACATCAACAGGGCTCTAAATCAGCAGGCAGATGTTTTTTCAAAAAAGGGCCTTCAGGCGGTTCCAGGTTTATGGTTTTTGCAGGGTGCTCATGAAGGGAAAATATTCTCCATACAGGACTTTTTTCCTCTTGACTTCTAACCTTTCCTTTGCATCAGTTCTGGTCTTCTCATTTTCCTTTTGGTTTTGTTTCCCTTCAGTTCTGTTGTCTCTCCAGATGTTGATGGTCTTAGATTTCTATATAATGTTGTTTCTTAGTATGATGTTGTTTTTTTTTCTAGTGGCCACAGGTTCTCCAGGATTGATGGTTGTCAGTATATCTGCTCTCTGGATGGCTTTGATGGTGGCCGATTGTATGGCCACTTGTTTTGGTTTTGTGGCTAGATCTTGCCATCTTTTTGCCAGTTAGATTAATATAGACATATATCTCTCATGGTTGTCAGCATATTTTTTTCTCTAGAAGGCTTTGATGTTGGCCGTCTTTATGGCTTTTGTTTGGTTTTTTTGTGGCAAGATCTCGCCATCCCTTTGCTTAGTTTGATCTATATGAGACATATATCCTCTCATGTCATTGTACATATATGCTATGTTTATATTCCTTGTATAAATACAATTATGCTTTTTCGTCCTGAAAAAAGATCATGAAAAAGTATTTTAAAAGGTCTTTAGATTGAGAAGTTGGAGGTATATGGCCATTGTTATTGAACACATCTCAATTTTAAATTTATGATGAAGTTTTAAGAAGCTTTGAAAATATTTAGTATGCTATGTTAATTAAATGCATTGTGGTAAGTATGGGTGGAAGAAAAGTTTGGTTGTCATTGTAATGTTATTTAATTTGACCAACTATTGTCACAAGTTAGAGTTTGTGTTGGAATTGGTCAAAAGTGTGAAGGAATGTTGAGTACTAGATATTATGAAGACATGAAGAAATATAATGATTAATTGTAGAAAGGAAGAAAGTTTAGTAAAGATGATGCAACCAAAGGCAAAATAAGGCAAAGAACGAGACTCTAGATGAAGACGCTAAATAGATGAGTAACTTTGACAAGGCACTTGATTAGTATAATTGTTAATTTGAATAGATAAAGCTAGTGAATGGTGATGCTTAATAGAAAAATAAGAAAGAAATGGTACTACTATGGATGATGAGCTTTTGTGTGGGTCATGGAAAGCAAGGATCTTCATAGATATATTGTCCATTTTTCTCTCATACGTGTCAAAGATTAGTAAATGGACAATGTGATGTCATAGTAAATGGAAACTATTGGTTGTATTATAGATAGTATGAGAATCACTAGGTGTGTCCAAGTTGATCACTTGCTTAAGGTCAACATTGGAAGACATGGTAGTGGTGAGTATTTTGTCTTTATAGTCTTGTAGTTAAAATGATTATACATATCGAGACTCGTGACTTTAATATGGTAGTGAAGCTATTTTATTAGAATTTGTGATTCTAACAAATGACAAGAAAGAATGGAAGATCCAAAACAAAGATGTCGAAGATACAAGCAATTATTCCAAGTATGTGCATGATTCTAGTGTAGAAATATGATGATATAATTGCAACTACTCAAGAAATTTAATCTAAAATAAAGAGGCATAATTCTACTCTAATGCTCTATGGAAATTAATTCACAATTTAGAACAACGTTCACAAACATGTAATAAGAAAAACCACACACGCACAATATTTTCCTAGGGGAACCCAACTGCGAAAAACCCATCAAGCATCTTTGCATTAATTAGATCAATAAAAAATGTATTACAATTGCTTGCCCTCTTTGAGCACAATCTGCAAGTGAATAACCTTTCTCTCTCCTCAATGAGAAGCTCTGATCTAGACTTAGTCAATTTTTGACTCCGCTTGAGCCCTTATTTCCTTGTGTAAATCCTAAGGAAATAGTTCCTATTTTTTAGGATTTTCCTCCAATTGATTGTGCAATTCCCAAAGATTGATCATCTGGTTGCATGCAACACTTGCACACTCAAACTAGTTTACAACTGCTTGTTACACTGTCTTAGAATCTCCACCCCAGCTGAGGAACTCAAATTTCTTGCATGCACTAGCTATTTTGAGCCGATTTATCAATTAATTTGATGATCACTGAGTTAGACTATTGTCCCATTGCACAACTGACCTTCCACTAGTTCTATCAATAGTTAGAACTAGTTTAACATAATACAACTGGAAAAAACTGAACTGGATTACTAAAATTTAGCAATCACACATGGTTAACTGAACTCCAAACCCTCTAAGTCGAATTTACTAAGCTAAATGAGTGACAAGAGCCATGTCACACAAGTTAACTACTTCCAAGTTGTCTGCTGATGTGACGAGGCTACAGGCTGAAATCTGAAGTCATTTCTCAATATGAAAGCAAGTCCCATCACCAAATCTGGCCTTTGGAGTTTTGGTGTTTGTAATAACTTTGTAGTGGCATCACTGGTGTTAGCTCTGGATATTTAAACCTGATTCTCTTCTAAGAGTGGATATGGATAACAAAATGCAGATATGGATATAGAAGGCAAGTACATGCAGAAAAGCTGCTTCAATTTACAGAAATAAAAAACATTAACGGATTAACGGATTTTTGGGGATGAAAAGTGACAATAAGAAGCGCTCAGCAGTATAAGCAGCCGAGAATAAGCGAGGTGGGGCCATTCACAGCCACTGTACTACCAAGGAGAAGCTATCCGGGGGATTCAAACTGAATTGATATTCTTGTTTTTATCTCGGGCCATTATTGGACAGACACAAGCAATCTGAAAGGGCGCTTATATGGGTGCTTAATTGCTTATATAGAAGCTATTAATGATGTGTGTTAGATTGAAACACTGATCTTTTATGGCGGACTTAATGATGGACACTTTGTTCGAGTGAAAAAAACAGTTGGGATTACCTGCAAGACGAGAATCTTTTATACACAGTTGGGATTACATGCAGGACGAGAACAATTGGGATTACCTGCAGGTGTCTGTCTGGAACGAACTACTTTGTTTGTCTCTCTTCTACCCCTGGTCTCATCACTTAGAAACATTTTATCGTTACACGCTTGGAATGGTGGATACATTGTTGGCCAGATGAATTTCGAACTCCGGACCCCAATAACAGGTCGGCCTTGAAATGGGAGTTCACAGTCTACACTTTTCTGATCCAACGTTTCTCGTTGTTAGAGCCCATAATTATTTATACTGTTATAACTGTATCATTATTTGTAAGTTTTATTTAACTTAAATTGGGATTCCAAGTATCCCCATATTTATATTTTTGAATGCCTCTCGTACAATGAGTTAATTTGATTTATTTAAAATTTATTGATATTGATGAAGTTTACAATGTCTTTTAATTTGTCATGTAAATTTAGATTCTACTTACAAAATCTCTTCCTATTAATACTAGCATATTAACTCACAATCTTAATATTGAACTCTTAAATTTAATTGCATACCCTACACACACCCACACATACATATGAGACCTTGCCACATGTTTTCATAGAAATGGTGAAATGGTCAAGAACAATCACAATGACCAATTGAGCTAACTCATTGGACTAATTGCAATTGTGTGTGTGAGTGTCATACTATGGTACAATGGTGAACAAATTTTCATTTTGTTTTTATAAGTGTTATCCACACACATCTCACCATCAATATTAGTACAAGGAAATGGTTTTGAAATATTTGCTATGTTATTGAGCTAATAAAAGTTTATATTTGTGAATGAACAATTTCAAAAGTTTTGAGAGTGCTTTGAAGTGGGATCGATGTTTAATAAACTACAACATAGAAGTTTCCCTCATTACAAGGATGGTAACTAGGGTAAACCCTAAATTCTTCAAGTCATAAGATTATGTTAACAACATGTCTTAAAGTCATCACAACAATATACTTATTAATAAATCAACATTTCAATTTTTGGAATTGAACCTTGGTGAGGAGGATAACACTCCTCTCAACTACCTAAACTAAACCCAACTAACTAAATAAACTACAACATGAATCAATTGACTTTTTATTTTGATATCTAGCTTTAAAAAGAAATCAAAATTGGCGTAAATGATATTAAATTTGATAAAAATTTCTTTGGTTAGTTTAAATCACTTGGATGATGCCTTAAAACTCATTATGTTATTTACAATTGAATGGTCATTTAATGTATTACTTTATCTTGTAGTGTTGAAAGTTATGCTAATAATTTGACTCTCATAGGAATTGAGTTGTTGAATTATCCACTTACTCAAGTGTATTTGGTGTACCCTTAGAGAACCTTAAAATATCTTATAAAATAACTTAGAACACAATTCAAATGTATTCCTCCTCCATCTATGTTTTAAGAAATGAATGATAGTTGAACAAAATGTTGATCATGTCAATAACGTAATATATATAGCTTTGCATATGGTCATGAATAGCAATAATAATCTTGTCTATGTTGGTGAAGAGATCTCAAATTCCTATTTTCAACCATTCATCCAATATAGCACTTTAACCATTCATCGAATACAGTAATTTAGTTTATATATTATTATAAAATGTGACTTTTTGATGCAATTATTATAAACCAAATTTCTCATAATTTTATGGATTTTTCAGAAAATTTTGGACATATCTTAAGTGAACGTATTATTATTAACATCATCAGAGCCAAGTTGAACCTAGGTTAAGGCAAATTTTAATGTTGAATTGAAAAATAATATACCTATTGGTCACCAAAATATTTTTTATATATAATCTACACAAATATTTTTGGAAGAAAAATGAAAAGCTAATTAAATTATAAAAGTCAACTCCTAGATTTTTCTTTTGTTGCATCCCAACCACATCATTGGATAGAAATATTTATATATAAATCCTTCACAACTACCAATTGAACTAACTCATTAGACTATTTGCAATTGTATGTATGTTTAATACTATGATACAAAGGTGAACAAATTTTCATTTTGTTTTATAAGTATTGTCCACACACATCTCATGATTAATTTTAGTACATTGAAAGGGTTTTGATAGGTACCCTATGTTATTGAGCTAACAAAAGTTAATAATAGTGAATGAACAATTTCAAAAGTTTTAAGAGTCTTTTGAAAGGAATCAATGTTTAACAAACTACAATGTACTAATTTCCCTCATTCCAAATATGGTACCTAGGGTATAAACCCTAAATTCTTCAAGTCATAAGGTTAAGTCAATAACATGGCTTAAAATCATCACAATAATATACTTATTAAGAAATAAACATTTCAATTTCAAGAATTGTAATTTTGTAAGGTAGTATCCATGCATGTCACATGTATTTGTTCTCTTCACTTGTATAATTTATATGCGATAAATAAATGCACAAACTTAGTCGACATATTTTCTCTGGCCTTAAATACTCAAAGATCAACATGTATAATCTTTTTAATGGTCATATGTACATTTGAAAGACCAAAACCAAACTCTTGACCATATTCTCTTACAAGAACAACTAACATGACTATTATCCATGTATTTTATTTGATATTACTTGGAAATGAAAACATGATTTTTTTAAAATAATTATTTTATATACATTTAAAATTCAACCCTAAGTGTGATTTACAACAAAAAGAGTTCATTCAAACTAGCATTTTATGGAGGAAAAAGGTTCTTATTGCTCAATTAAGAATCAACTTGCATCAACTTCGGTGTGGAACAGGGCTATGGAAAAGGCTTAAAGAAGCTTGGGAAGAACGGACAGTGAAATTAGAAAAACATTTCATTTTGGAATGTGATGCATTCAAAGACATCAGAAAAAGTTATGGGAATATGTTAACATCGGTTTCTTGACATTGTCTTTTCAGCAAGAAGATTATTGGAAAGTTGAACCAATACATCATTCATTTAAATAAGAAAAAAATTGAATTAAAAAAAATGTAAACCAGAAAACTAATAATCCCATAAACATATTTTAATCTCGTAAACATTAAAATATCATTTAACCTCTACTGTAACTTTAAAGATATTCTAGTTTACTTTGCTCTTTTGTTGTTTATTGCCTTATGCCCCGTGGTTCTTCTTCGTCATTAAAAAACCTTTATGCTATATTCTGTTCACTTTTTGTTTCGTCTTGTAATTTATAATCTTTATATGCAAACACACCATGTATGTTTATGAAATGCAAATTTTATATCATAAATACAAATTAGAGTTTTTTTTATCGGTGGAGAAAAAAGGGTAGATATACATATAGGCCATTATCAGCAACCAATGCAATCAAACCTTGGGATCATTCTCGCACCTTTGGGGACGCCAAGTAGATTCGTTATGCCCGAAGATGATTTCAACAATTGAACAGAAGTTTATTGAGATTGATTTATTTTTCATTAACGACTTTATCAGTTTTAGAAGCTATTGAGAAGTGAACGGAAATTGAGACGGAATTATTACAATTTAATTTTCTGAGTTTTTTTAGATTTAATTGTGTTTAGAGTTGTAAGTATGTTTTTTGGATTAATCACATTAGTATTATTTAGTCGATGTTTGGAATAAGTTAACGTTGTTTATTTTCAGGGTAAAAATGAAAAATGAAAAAATCTTAATAAATAAATAGCAAGAATGCATCAGAGTCCAGAATTAGCCGTTAAAAAATTAATTATTTTATATATTTATATATATAATTTTTAAATTCCAATTAAATATAGTTGTTATAAATTAGTGGTTAATTGTTTATATAAATATTAAATTATTTATTAATAATATTAAATTATTATATATGTGTTTGGGGTTTTTAAAGTATTTCATTATGGTCTTTTTTTTTATGGACAGTTTGTTTATTATCAAAAAAAATATAAAATTAAAAAATAATATATAAATTAGAAAAGAAAAATATTAATTAAAAAAATTAATCCGAAAATATTTTATTAGGTATAAATATTTATGAAAAAACAAATTATTATATATTTTATATAAAAAATGATATTTTTTATATTAGTCTAGATTTATTTTAATATGGGATCTACTAAGTGTTGAGAGGGATCAAATCACTTTTTACTTTAGAGAAAGATTACGCGTCAAGAGATTTGATCCCTCTCAGCACTTTATAAATCCGGAATTAAAGCACTTTATAATTAATTATTCTATATATTTATATATATAATTTTTAAATTCCAATTAAATATAGTTGTTATAAATTAGTGGTTAATTGTTTATATAAATATTAAATTATTTATTAATAATATTAAATTATTATATATGTGTTTGGGGTTTTTAAAGTATTTCATTATGGTCTTTTTTTTTTTTTTTTTATGGACAGTTTGTTTTTTATCAAAAAAAAAATATAAAATTAAAAAATAATATATAAATTAGAAAAGAAAAATATTAATTAAAAAAATTAATCCGAAAATATTTTATTAAGTATAAATATTTATGAAAAAACAAATTATTATATATTTTATATAAAAAATGATATTTTTTATATTAGTCTAGATTTATTTTAATTTGGGATCTACTAAGTGTTGAGAGGGATCAAATCACTTTTTACTTTAGAGAAAGATTACACGTCAAGAGATTTGATCCCTCTCAGCACTTTATAAATCCGGAATTAAAGCACTTTATAATTAATTATTTTATATATTTATATATATAATTTTTAAATTCCAATTAAATATAGTTGTTATAAATTAGTAGTTAATTGTTTATATAAATATTAAATTATTTATTAATAATATTAAATTATTATATATGTGTTTGGGTTTTTAAAGTACTTCATTATGGTCTTTTTTTTTTTTTTATGGACAGTTTGTTTATTATCAAAAAAAATATAAAATTAAAAAATAATATATAAATTAGAAAAGAAAAATATTAATTAAAAAAATTAATCCGAAAATATTTTATTAAGTATAAATATTTATGAAAAAACAAATTATTATATATTTTATATAAAAAATGATATTTTTTATATTAGTCTAGATTTATTTTAATTTGGGATCTACTAAGTGCTGAGAGGGATCAAATCACTTTTTACTTTAGAGAAAGATTACACGTCAAGAGATTTGATCCCTCTCAGCACTTTATAAATCCGGAATTAAAGCACTTTATAATTAATTATTTTATATATTTATATATATAATTTTTAAATTCCAATTAAATATAGTTGTTATAAATTAGTGGTTAATTGTTTATATAAATATTAAATTATTTATTAATAATATTAAATTATTATATATGTGTTTGGGGTTTTTAAAGTATTTCATTATGGTCTTCTTCTTTTTTATGGACAGTTTGTTTATTATCCAAAAAAATATAAAATTAAAAAATAATATATAAATTAGAAAAGAAAAATATTAATTAAAAAAATTAATCCGAAAATATTTTATTAAGTATAAATATTTATGAAAAAACAAATTATTATATATTTTATATAAAAAATGATATTTTTTATATTAGTCTAGATTTATTTTAATTTGGGATCTACTAAGTGTTGAGAGGGATCAAATCACTTTTTACTTTAGAGAAAGATTACACGTCAAGAGATTTGATCCCTCTCAGCACTTTATAAATCCCGAATTAAAGCACTTTATAAATCTGGTAGATGGATCTAGGCTAGTAATTATTATGACGAATCTTCTCAATATAATTTAATTATCAATAATGATTAGGTGGATGGTAGGGATTTAGCCTCCATAGAATATTCTAGAATATTATTTCCAATGTAGTTATGTATTTTTTATCATTTTAATTAAATTTATTATCTAAAAAAATGTCATTTGAAATGAGTTATTGTTTTTTGGACATGTGGTTGGCTATTTATTATGAAATTTTTCCTGCTAGCTAGGCTATGATACCACGAGGATGAAGTAGGAACGGTGGCCCTATATCTAGTCTATAGGCAATTCATCCAAGATAAATTCCACTACAAGTTTGGCAAAGGCCTTAGTACCTACATAGACCCACATTACCTATCTCTTAAAACACATAAGGAATTCCTTCTCTACTTCTCAATCCATCATAAGTCTCTTCATCTTGTACTTTTCATGGGACATGGAAGAGATAGAAAGATCCAACTGATGTTAGGAAACTTCTGATACCTTTTCCTAGTTCTCTAGCTTTTCAACAAGTATCCACTACTATTTCATGGTTGGCATGTCCTATATACTCTTGGAACTTTGTGCTCTTCCCTTCCCTTATCTAAAACTTTCCTTTTCTTCCCTTTTTCCTAGCTTGTTTTCTTCCCTTTGAATTTTGTATGCCTTTATCCTAACAAAAAGTCCCCCACTACTTCTTGTTCACAAAGCATAGGGGAGACACCTTGTTAAAGTATAGAAATGATGAGTTAGTTTTAGGAATTTGTTTTCTCCACTACTCACAGTTTCAATAATATAAAGATGATAAGATATGATAGATAAAGGAATAACAAAAAAATCTCTTTGACCCTTTTAATTTTCTCTTCTTATAGTATCATAGTCCTTATGGGTGCTAATAGTATATTGGTCTTGGTCATCATCATTTTACCAACTACAAAAGTAAAATATTTACAATGTTTATAATACCATATAGTATATCTAACCCATGGTGATCAGTATATCATAAAATAAAAACATCCATAAAAACTTTTAAACAAAGTTAATTATATTTTTTTAAAGATATAAATTGTGATATTACGATTAACATACTGTAAAAGCGAATTATAAACGTAGCAAAGCCTTATAACCAAATTTAATTGATTTAACTTTTGAATCCATGTTCCTAAGCATAAAATCATCATGTATCTTTTGCACAACCATTAATCTAATGTTATCCATCACTCTATTTAGGTGTTACAAAAAATTCTCAATTTTAGAATCTTCACTACATTTTTTTCCTCATTTCATACATAATTCCACTAATAATGTCACTTTCATCTACATGATTATGTGAATTATTGAAAAACCATATCCCAATTTTCTCTTAAATGTTCTTTTATGACTTCTTAAGATCCAAAGGAATTTTTTCACAGTGGGCTTCTACTCGTGTCTATAGTTTTACTTTCTAAACGTCCTTAAATTATTCACATTGGAGCTTTCTATATCTATAAGATCTTCTTATCTATAGAATTTTGAAATGTATCTTTTAAAAAAATCGCGACCCCCAAGTTTTGAAAAAGATGCATGTTCCAATTGTTTCCCACTTGGTATGACTACATTGTCATTCGCTTCATCAATATATAACGTCAAATGTTGCCCAAGTTGTTGAGTAACATATTTTATTACACTTTAATTAGAAGTAACATATATTATCATACTTTAATTAAATTAATTTGTAATATTAGCAACATGAATGGTTGTTCTTTAAGGGAAAATCAATGTCACATTTTATGAAACAAAGTTTATTCTATCATACATAGTTCTAGCCTATATAATACAATTCTCTCCATTGTAATTGGATAGAAAGACTACCTAATTTGTTGAGAGACATAGGCATCTCTACTTTGTTAACAATGCATTTCTACTTTGTTGACCCTGATTTTTAATAGCAATATAAGCCATGGCTAATTTTTGAGGTAAAATAAAGTATATTTTTATGGTGATAGAGTTTGTTTTAGTAGACAATGAATTTTAATATCACCATAAGCAATGACTAATTTTTTACATAAAATAAAATATATTTTTATGGTGATAGAGTTTGTTTTATGTAACCATTTTTTGAATGCCTTGTATATTATTTATACGCTGCGTTATAACATTAAGTATGAGAAAAAGTATATTTCTCTTCTCACACTGATTGTTGCTAATCTATTCTCCCTCACTTTTTATAATTTCAGTTTGAAATCAATTTAGTGGAAAAGTAGAGGAGACAAAACACAAATTCACACTCAAAACACACGAAAACTTGATTCTTACAATGAACTCGGTAAAAAGTATTTAACTTTTTCAACTAACGACTCCCCTAAAATATCTTGACATAAAAACACACACTAAAAATTGTTTGCCACTAAACTCAACTTAACCCAACACTCAACACTCAGTTAATGACTCTCTAATTAGTTTATTTTAACAATATTTAGCATTGAGCGTCGAAGCTGTAACAATTTGGAGAGGTTGAGTGCAATTAACTCTTGAGCAGGTTCGGGGCATATCACATTGATCTCTCTGTCATAAGTTCGAACAATTAGTGGAGAAGGCTCCATTCCACAAGTCTAGGGTTTGCCCGTGAAGGTCAAAACACTTGCATTCCTGGCAGAATGACACAGGGCGTATTCACAGTTGATCCTGAAGATTAAATCTGACATCAAATCGCGGGAAGTCAAAAGGATAGATGGGCGTAATGAAAGTGTGCAATCTGAAGGACGGATCGTGAAGCCACTATGCACCGTAGAGTGAGGGATCGTTGACTGACAGCCACAGCGGGGGAATTTTTTCATGGGTTGGAGGATAGAGGAACGTTACTAATCTGCCTACGGTCATTCAAACAGGTGGTCAAAGGGTTTACTCGCACACTGTCAGGAGATCGAAGGCCGATAGCCCATACTTCTGTGCGCAGAAGTCTGCTAGGCCCTATTTAACCATCCGTCGGACTTCAAGGGTGCTGACATTCTGAGCAGTCATATTACGTGGAGGATCGAAGTTCATGACCAAGCGGTCTTGTGTGCAGAGAGGAGCAAACCGTGGAGGCATCAAAGGTATACTATATGGTCAAGCAACACGTAGATGGTAGAGGTAGAGGTGCCAAGGTCCTAAGGACCATACACCATCCTGCTAGCAATTCAAAGTTGGTCATAGAGTATGTTCTTCGACCACCATTTGATAGTAAAGCTTCACAACATCTTCGATTCTACTAGGTAGATTTGTGTGCTCCATCGTTGATTTCTTTAAAATTTTTGAACCATTGCTTGTTCCCCTTCATATGTGTTGATACTTCTAAATTTACATATCAGATGTCTGTATCAACAATCTCATCAAAGTCTACCATGAACAATCTGAAGTTTTGCTCATGATTATTGTTTGCGAGATGACCTGCATGTCTTTTCTGCTTCTATTGTTGTTCATGATATTTCTTCTTCCTGCACTCCTTAGCTATATGACCAAGTTTTCCACAATAAAAACATTTAATTTCAGAGTTGTTTCTATTCAGATGCATACCTTGAGTCTAATTTGGTCTTTTCTGTGAGTTTTCTCTGTTTTGTTGTTGTAGATTTCCTTTTCCTTTGAAGAAGTTCCTTTTCGCCATCAATGCAAACTCAGCGCTTTGGGGCTTTAGAGTCGATCTTCTTTTCTTTTCTTGCATTAATATTCCTATCAGTTCTTCAAACTTTGGAATTTTCTCTCTCACATTTATCCTAGTGATAGATATTTTGTAGTCATCGGTCACACCATTTATGGTAATTGTTACTAGATTTGTATCTGCAACTATTTCACCAATGTCTACCAATTTGTTCTTCAGATCTTTGATCATCGCTATGAAGGAAGCAACTATTTCATTTTCCTCCATCTTTAGGGATAAGATCTTGCTCTTTAGGAATAAAAGACGATTTTTATTCCTGATCTCATACAAATCCTTCAAAATTCCCTAGATTTCGCTTGTTGATTTACATTCTCTGATATGTGGTATGATGCAGTCTTTCACTGACATCTTCAGCAATGTCCTTGCTTTACCTTCTCGCTTCTCCCAATCTAGGATCGATGTTGATCCAACTGCTGGCTTCTGCTCATCCCCATTTGCAATCGTCTAAGCACTCTGCACTTCTAGCAGAGTTTGCATCTTGAATTTCCAATTCGCATAATTGGAGCCATCGAGCTTGTTATGCTCATTCAAGTATGCTTCAATCATTTGATTATTCATCTTGGCGATTAAAAAAAATTGATAGGTAAAATATATATATATATATATGTTAGATCTACCCCAGATCTTTATGAAAGACAGTGTTTGTGATAAACGGTCTCCAATACTGTTTGATCCCACAACATACACGCAAATCACTGTGGCTTCCTTCGCGACCTCTACCACGGCCTCCACCACGACATCCTCTTGGAAGACCTTGGCCTCCACACAACCTTCTCTCAGCAGCCTTTGCCAAGATGTGGCCCCTTTTTTGGTTTGCACAGTTGGTGCGATTTAATTCGCGATGGTTGGAAAAATGAAAACACACGGTTCAAGTGTCACAATGGGATTGGTGCAATTTTTCCCTCAAACGCACACGACGATTTCGCCTCAGGCACGCCTTTCAAATCTTTCACTCAGAGAACAAGTTTCTTAGCCTTGTTGTTCTGATACCATGTTAAAAAGTGATGTTTGAATTAATAAAAAAAAATCCACTGGTTAGCGCTATGAAAGAGAGTCTGAACCAGGAGAGTCTGTCTCTGCGGAACACTCTACATTGTCCATGTACGTCACACATTATATAGCAACCATGGATTTAGGGAAGTTAGAACCATACCCTAGGAAATAGAAACTAATTCCTATCCTGAGGTACCGTGAACCAATTCACTATTCTAGGATAGTCTCCATTATCTATAATAGGAACATACCCATCTGATTTCATTTCTTCTAACACTTTGAACGCACAATCTACTCTACCTGTTTCATAGTGGCAATTGATGACCATATTTAAAGTTATAAAATATGGAACAATACTTGCTTCCAACATATGTATGTAAACAGACAAGGGTATCTAGTGTCTCAACAAAAAAATTGCAGGTGAAGAGAGAGCCATCATATTTAGCTGAAAGAGGCATATTGTTGAAGGTTTTTGCTGCCTCTCGAAGCTTGTTGGTGTTACACAATTTTTTAATGTGTTTCTCTGCATTGCCATTGCCATTGAAATTCTGGGAGGAATTTCTGGAGCAAGTATATGCACTGCAATTGGCATTGAAAATGTGGGATGAATTTGGGATCCTTTTAAGAAGGCAATTGATATGCGTGGTAAGCTCATTCTTGTTGTTTGGAAAAACAGAGAATGAAATGTTTGATATAGAAAGCATAGTGAACGAAGTGAGATGGAGAGTGAGAACAATTTGAGTGAATGAATGCCCAAACTTTTAAAACTTCAATCTTGTTGTTGTGTTATTTTCTTTTCATATCCATCTCTAATTCCACTCCACTCATTGCCGCACGATCTTATCTTGATATCTAGTGACTCATTCATGTATTATATGGTAGAGCGGTCTAGGTAGCCTTCCATTGACTTAAACGAAATGTTCAGTCAAAATAAAGAAGTTTCTCCCATGGATACTGGAAGGTCAAGCTACCTCTTGCGGTTGCATTGACCGTGGATTTTGACAAATGTTACCAATGTCCTCAGCCATGTCTATGAGCCACCATGATTGGCAAACGCTGCTTCATTTTGAAGAGGAGATACCAGTTTCGGTTTCATTACATGGGAGTGTGAAGAAATATTTCAAAGGAGTTGTTAAAAAAATAGGGGGTTTGAGAAAGAAAGAGAGAGAAAGGGAGTGTGGATAAATATTTTGGGCATTAAAAATAATTATTGTGTTTTGGGGGATTTATTTGAGGTTTTGACAGGTGTAATTGTTGTATTGGGTTATTATTTTCTTCACTATTATTATTTGCAGGTGTTCAATTTCTTTATGGAGGCTGAAGATTCAATCCCATTATAGATCAATTTCTCAAAAGGGGAGTAAATTGATTTTATTGAAGAGAGCCAAGGAGAGATAAGGAAGACTAAGTATTGAGATCCATTGATGTCAAACTATAATGTCATCATTTTACCTTTGGAAATGCCACAGGAATCAACATAATAATACATCAGTTGATTCTGTAGGCTAAAATACTTTTATAGATAAAAAATGGCAACAATGTACAATTCAAAACAAAAGCAAAGCAATAGGTTTTTCTCTCAGAAGGTCCATGTTATCCTTCAGCAGTCAAGTGATATTCAGAAGGAAGATGTAAAAAGAAAGTGTCTCTTCACACTTCGATCTGAATTGCAACAAAAAAATTCAGACATAGACCTTCATAAGTTGGAAGGATCAGACACATGTTTGCTCAGGGTGGGGAAGCCAGAATGGAAGAAACTCAATTCGGCCTTCAATCCATCTATGCTTGCTTTAATACAACCCAAACTCTGGGAGCATCCTTGTGAAGAGGTCAAGCTCATAGTTGCATCTTGTCTCAACATGATAATAGCTTTAACATCACCACTACTGCCTTGCACTAATGATATCATGAGAAAGATATTGCAACTAATAGTAGAAGCCCTTCAAGGGTTGAACAACATCATGCTTCCTACCTTTCAGAAGCAGTGCAGAATTTTAAAAATCATGGTAGAGTTTAGCTTTGGCACCATTATGTTGAATTTGGAATGTGACGACTTAATCTTTCAATTACTCCAAAGCTTTTACACCAACATTACATCAACTCATCCAGACTGTGTCAAAACAAGCATGCAAAATATTGTGTCCCTATTCTTAGGAGATGTGGACATCTACAAGATACTAAGATCCAAATTGTTGACCTTGGAGGAAGAAACGAATGGTATCACTAGTCGCCTATGATCTAGTCAAGAAGTTGGTTAGGAAAAACATAAAATTTCTCAAAAGGGTGCTAACTAGGAAGGAGTTGAGAAGGATTGATGGAGGAAGCAAAAAAAAACCTATAACAAGAATGAACTAAGGAGGAGACGACTATGCTTTATCTGCAAGGGACCTTGGGTACCTAACCATTCATGTCTAAATGATAGGAAGGAGTCAACAAGGACAAAACAAGAGGAGATTCCTACATATCATGGGAAGTCTTCTATAGTTGGATCTATTGATTTCCAGGATGGTGAACAACAACACGATATTATTGAGGGATACTTGCAATATGAAAAGCATTCATAAGTGCATGAGGAAATTCTACCTAACGATGTTGATCAGGCATACTCCTATACAATTGATTCCATATGTCTCCGGGAGGATGTCCATAGAAAATATGAGCAATCAAGTATAAATAGTAGTCCACGAGTGCATCTATGTTCGACAATTGGAGATAATGAACATATTGTCTTCATAGATGTGGGAGGCTAGGAAAACTTGAGTGAGGAGCCAACAATAGTGAACCGACATGATGAGCATGATCATGAGGAGAAGCATGACAAACATAATGTGCAGGATGAGCCATTCCTAGAGAGTCGATCAAAGGCTCAAGTTGAATCTGTGGTCATGGAGCATCTAGTGCAAACAAGTACAAAGACATTCAATAGGGCACCAAAATCGCTCGTAGAGGACTTTCAGGGGAAGATCACGCATTTCAAGACATATCTCATGATGTTGAAATAGAGAATCCGGACAACCCAAGACACTATCTTACAGGAGAACAGGAAAATTGAGGAGCTTGTAGGGGTATGTGCCGAGTTAGTAGCCAAATTGTCTAGTGTAGATGAACATCTCAAGTCCCTCATAAGGCAGCATGAGGAATACAATTGGGAATTCTAGAGCAGCCCTCTATAGGAGTACATAGATAGGGCTTGCGACACTACCAAACCATCTTTATACATTAGGGAGAGCAGGACAAAGTTCTACAAATGGATCATGTTGGGTGATCGAGTGGAGTAGCATGATTTGAGGATCAACCAACATCAACATGGTAGACTTATTCCATGTGTAGGCATTCATGCATTATATCCTTCCCACAATATGGATTGGTGAGAGATTATGAGTTGGAACTCTATTGATGGGATATTCTTAGGCAAGGGAATATTGTAGCTTGGGCCCTTAAGCACAGGCAGTGATGGAAGGCTGAGATGGTATCATAACCCACAGATCCCAGGACTTAGGTGGCATTGGGATCTAGGAGAATCCATTGGGGGCAGGATTGGCCGTAGGATTGTCTAGGATCCATGTGAATCTATTGAGGGAAGGAATGGTCGAAGGATTTTTTGGGATCTAGGTATCAAAGGATCCATTCAAGATCATTTAGCATGGAGGCATGGAATGACACACTAGGTTGTATGGGACCCTTGTATCAATGTACAAATGCTTCTGTTGTGGATAGAAGTGAATTTCTTGAGGGCAAGACAACTTTGGGCGATAGGATTTGTAATATTCCCTTTTTTTGATATGGTCAAAATGGATGGAATTTACCTATGGTATTTACCATGGTATTTTCCCATGGGATCTGCCCATGGTATTTGCCTTTGTTTTTCGAGGAAAAATAATAAAATAAGATTTCTAGAGAGTCCATCAAGTCTATTAAAGGGGATAGGAGCTAGACCTTTGCATCATCATGAGTTTGTCTATCTTCTTGTGTGTCTGTTGAGAACTTGGTGTGGTCAGTTCTTGCTTGATCCCCAGACGAAAACCTCATGGTCACATTTGTGTGGTGGATCCATCCGGGATTCACAAGTGGGCTTTAGTGTCTTACATTTGCAGGGGTTCTAATCTTATTGTATGGGCATGTGTTATTTTCTTTAGCTAGTAATTTATAAATAAAGGGTTGCATTTCTAGATCCCTTATGTATTCTCATTTTTCTTGAAATCTTACGTTAATTAGAACACTAAAGTGTGCTAGATCTATTAAAATTTTGTCGTTTGGTATCTTACATAAACCCATTGCGCGTATCATGCATGGGGGAGGGGGGTAGGGCACACCCCTCCCCTTTATTACTCTTGAGAGCAGGTGAAGTGGCGGGTGCCCCTCCCGATCTTTGTTGCCACTTCTTCTTCGAGCCCCATTGGAACAATTATTTTAACGATTTTAAATTAAATTAATTCAAATTATTACTTATTTTAAATATTCTAATTTAAGAGGTATAGATTAGTTAGTTTGAGCGAGGTTTAGTCCCATAGGATTTGAGATTCAAGTCTAATGAGAGGGGTTGAGGATTGAAGTCATTTTTCTTGGAACTAAACTATCCGAGGGGGCATCCAAGCTCAACCATGCTTAGTATCCCATTAATGGGTAGATTAAATTGTTCTTTCTTCCAATCCACTAGTTTCCAGTAATGAGTAGATTGTTCTTCTATCCAATAGACTAGCTAATCCTACCCTAGTTACCCAAAAATATATTTTGAATTTTTTGAAATAATAATAATAATATAAATTAAAATATTTAATTATTCAAAACAATAAGAATTTAATTTTAAATTATGATTAAATTGAAAAATAAATAATTAAAATACTTATTGTATAATAAAAAGAATATAATTGTCCCCCTGGGGTGCTTAAGTGGCAATAGCAGTGGAATGAAGTCTCACCTAATGGCCGTGGAATGAAGTCTCACCGAACCAGATCTTGGGTTCGAATCTTGCACTACCCTCTCCTGTTGCTAGGTGAATAACAGACATGTAAAATCGAAAATGAGAAAGTCCAGCCAAATGTAACAAAATATATAATTTATATATATATTTTTAATTATATATATTATTATATATTTTACAAATTGCTATCCATCAATATTGCAAGGTATAGATTTCTAAAATTTATTCCCTTCCACATTTATGATATATATATATATATATTTATATATAAAAAAAATTGAAATTTGCAAAAGATATATTTTGTATAAGCTTAAAATAAACGTTAAATTTGTTATTTATTTAATAGAATATTTAAAATTTATATAAAAAAATATATCATTTTTGTTAAATAAATATATTTAAATCATACATTGCACATTAAAATTGATTTATGAATGGAAAATTTGATAACATGAAGATTTCATGTAAATTAAGGTATTTAATTTTTAAAATTAAATTAATTATTTTAACTATTTTAAAACATTTTTTCTATTTAATTATTTAAATTAAAATATTTAATTAATTTGATTTTTGAGATGCAGATTAATTGCGTTGAGTGAGATTTAGTCCCATCTAATTTTAGATTCAAACTTAATGAATTGTGTAAACGTGGTATATACATGTTTTCTTTTTTATAATGTATTTTTTATAATTTATTATAAATAGAATTAAAGTTTTTTTTGGTGAAAAAAAAGAATAATTAATTTAAGTTAGTTTATTATAAATAAAAATTAATTTTTTATGAGAAAAAAAAACTAATAATTAATTTAAATAAAACTTAGTACCATATAATTTGAAATTCAAACTGAATGAAAAAGTTTAAGATATAAATAATTTTTGGAGAATTAAACTATCCAAAAATACATTCAAACTCAATTATGCTTTACATCTCACAGTAAAATGGTTGGGAGTACCCACAGTCTGCGTGTACAAAGTTATACCATTAATCCCACTGTTACACGTATTTTTGTTTCATTCACCGTCGTCGTTGTTGCGTAAAAGATTGTGTGGGGAATCCCGATGATATTTGTTGCCACATTGAGCCCAAAAATCTGATTGGATCACATGTGCATTCGTCAAAGGCACTATTGAATGTGAAAGGCTAACAAGCGTAGAACTAGTGTATATGTTTCTACTATCCGAGAAGAAGAAATAATCTTTCTAAAAAATATCAAAAACTTGTATCATAGTTGGAAGCATAAATTTGGTTAATAGGAGGAAATTCCATTTTGATAAAATTATTGTATGGAAAAAAGAAGGAATATGTAGATTGGATAAGGAATCACAACATTTCAAAGAATTAATTGAAGAGCTAAAACTGGTAAATATAAAAACACCAAATGGACACAATACTTGGAACAGATAGATGTTAACTAAACTATTCAATGGATGCAACTGGAGCAGGTAGAGGACGTGATGGAGGGTGTCAGGGAAGTTGTGAGTACAGTGCCTACACGTGGGTCTAGAGTCAAGCCTTGTAGACTCAACCCGAGCCCTTTCCAATGCGTTTGTCAGTGCCTAATGTCCTAGCTAAACCGTATTGCTACATTGAAACTACTTCCTCATGACAATGGGGCTGGATCCAGTCAATAGGAATAAAATCGATTCGAAGGGTAATTTTTTTATAACCAGTAGTAATATGGTATTTACAACAGACAAGGTTGAGTTGGAGCCTAACCCTTTGGATATTCTTGCAGTATGGGGGTTGGAGGCCTATAAGAAGAATCTGGAAAGATTGAAACCACCGACAACCTCTCCACCTGCTAGAATGCACGAACTACTAATGATTTCATTGACAGGAGGGTCGACAACTAAGCACATCAACAGAGAGGGAGGCGATGTGGAACTGACACTGAGTCAAAGTGGAAACCCTAGTGCAAAAGAAATGCCTTTTTTGCGATCTATTATAGAAAGGAACTAGCCCCGACTAAACAACTAGTAAGTGATCTAGACTGCTCTCCTATTAATGTAGTAGATCTGGAAGAAATATTCTTTATTGGAGGGTTAGAGGACATAGTGAAGAGTTGTGGGCTTAGGGTGAAAAGTGGAGGTTATCCCTTGGGAAGATCTGTGTTACAGGACATTGGAGTTATAAGGGTCTTGCAAAGGAAGGAGGGAGCCTCTTAGGTACTATCTGTAACCCTTGGAGTTGGAGATTGTAATGAAGAAGGGGAGAGATCAAACCATATAGAATTATGTGCCAAAATTTGGGGGGGTTTTAACAGTAGGAGAATGGAGGCAGAGTACAAGAAAACCCACTCAAGAAAGGGGAAGGGAGCAACATGATCACTCGAAGGATCCACTACCTCAGGTTGAGGGAAGCTTGGTGGGGAAAATAGGAACTTGTAATCTCAAATCGGGAAGACACCCCAAGAGTCCAATTGGGACTCAACCACAAAGCCAAGGCCATCCAGAGCTAGGAACTAAAGGGAACAATGTATCAATGGAGTTGGGGATCTTGGGAGGCATCTCTCCGCAAGTTGGAGGAAATATTGGAGACAATATGCAATTTTCTACTGGTTAGAGACAGGAAGTAGTGGAACAAACTATAGAATAGGATGGAGAAGTTCCATGACAAACTGGCTCCAAGAGAAAAAAGGGTAAAGGAATCACGTGCAAGTTAGAGGATAAAAAATTATTTTTAGGAGAAGAAATCAAACTTGACACAGTAATGGCAGCTTATCAACACACTCTAGTGGGAGACGCAAAAGGGAAGTACTTCACAACTATGGAAATTAGAGATTGGGAGAAGCGGAATTCTTGAAATTCCTCGGTTGGTGAAGCAAAGGTGACAATTCTTGCTCGAGGTTGGTTCACCCTTTGATGCAAGAATGTTGAAGACGCGACGTGGGTCTTAGCAAGAAATTGGATCGTCACATCCTCACCCCTGTTACTTAAAAGATGGACTTTGTTATTTGATGCAATTAAAGAAAAGTAGGAGGAAGTATCATTTTGGGTAAGATTACCTTATCTCCCACCTTTACTATGGACTGAGGATGTCTTTAAGGTGATAAGGGAGGAAATTAAGGAATTCATAGAGGCAGATACATCCTTCTTGTCGACCAGAACTAGAAGGGTAGCTAGAATATTGGTGAGGTTAGATTCGAGGGATGGTATTTTTGAAAAATTGAGAATTTATTTTGAGGGGAAGTCCCATTTGCAAAATTTGGACTATGAAGAGTTGTTATTTCGATGTTGGCATTGTCATAAACTTGGGCATGTGGTAAAGGATTTCCCATTGGGATTCACAGACAAGTGAAGACAAAATGAGGGATGGGTGGAGATGGGTGGAAAATGGGGTCCTGGTAATGACATCAAGCCAAGGGCATCGAAACACAAGGTTCTTCCCCTAGCTCCTCAAGGGTACAGGAGGACAACTCAGAAAAACTTAGTGGATTTAATGGAAATCGTGGAGGATGGAAAACAGGCTCAGCAGCTCAGAGAAGTGTTGAAGAATGTGTAACTAGGTTCAGACTTCATTATTATGAAATGTGCTCTTGTATATAAATTAAAAAAAATAAATTATTATTATTATTATTATTATTGAGCTTGGGTTTCTTGCCCAGGGAATTTATTTTATAGGTCAAGCACCCATTGAGTGCTTCTAGGGTTTGTCCTAGGTATAGGAATCATTGTCATCTATGAAAGACCCTATGGGCACATTGTAAATTGTTGTTGACAGTGTTGGACCTGCCAACATTCAGGGGATCACCCCGTATGAAGTACCAACTAGACCTCACACCGCTTGGTGTGGGAGTCCCATCTGATATGATGGCCCAATTTCCATTGTCTTAAGGATTTGCCTCAACTCTTGGTTGTAAGCACAAGAGAGTGGTTTGCTTTGCCTTCGAGAAGTGAGGTTCACGTGCTTGGTGAATGCTAGTGTACTTGTGTCAATGGTTATTTCATTATAAGGGGAGAGGGTAAGAGTGAGTCCCAAGTTGGTTGGGATGAAGTCCCAACTCAGCTAGGAACACACAACACAACAGGATGTGCACAGCTTCTAGAGGAGAAATCCACATGGATGCGGCAGTCACAACACACAAAGTAAGATAACACGTACAACACTCAATGGATGAGTCTGAATGAGTGCAACGGTTGTTACAACAAGCTTTATATGAAAGGTATGTTTGATTTCCAGGGAGATAGCCACCATGGGCGAGACAACGTTAACAACATTTACAACACATTTCCATTAACAGATTATGTATTACAAAAAGTGAAATAGTTCAAGTGTTCAACACAGGTTAAAGCAACATGCATTACAAGTGTTCAAGATTAGTCTTACAACAGTTACAATATATGTGTGAAAATGTGCTGGCATGTTAGCAGGCTTTTGAATTAAACGAAAGTTCCAAGACACATCGTTACACCATACATCACTGACCCCGAGTGCGAGGCATTGGAGCCGCTACTTACTCCTCAAAGAAAAGATTACAGACTCTCTTGGCTATGTGGGAGGAGTTGAGGTCAAAAGTCCTTTCATGTACAAATGGGGGGGTATTTATAACTAAGGGTGAAACTGACCCTTGTGGTTGTTCGACTACCTCATGACTGTTTGAATTCCATGACTTTTTGACTTTACATGACTCTTTGTACAGCAAGTGGGTCTCTTGGACTTCCACGTTACATTACATTGATTTGACAACATGGCCCACAATGGAGATGTGGACAACATGACTCATGACATGACTCAACATGACAGTGCTGGTACATTTGTGCTGCTGCTGGAGTGCAGTTCGAGCTGCAGTGCTGTTGGGTGATAAATGTCTTCATGGTGTACCACAGCTTCACCTCTGCAAGGCAAAGTGTGCGGAGTCTTCAATGGTCATTGATTTTCTTGATGTTTCTTTGGCATGCTGCTCCTTGCTTGTATGTTGGAAGGCTTGACAGGCTCATTTGTTCGCAAAAGGTGCATGTTCGTCTATTCATCTGGCCATAAGCACATCTTGCATGTTTTCTCGTTCGTCAGTCCGCGAACACATCTTTTCATGATCATCCATTTGCGAGCATATCTCTTCACATGCATTGTTTGTTCATCCCTTGGTGAACATGTCCTTATGCATGTGCTCCCTTCGTTCATCCCATTCGTCGGTGTGCCATGTTTGTTAGTGTACCTCTACCTGCAGTCGCTCATGACGAAATGACATCAAATCCAAAAACCTACTAGTCTACCATGACACATGATCATTTTGGATGTAGGTGACCGGGAGAGGCAGCAAGGTTGCGAGGCAGCATGATGGCTCTGGGCACTGCTGATGAAAACTGCACAAGAGTCACTAGGTGATGAAGATGGGCAATCCAAGTTGACAATGACTGTCCACAAGTTTTGGCTCGACTGGAAGGAAAAAATGCGCAAGTTTTAGGAGGGGTAGTCCGAGCTGCAGGAAGGCAAGCAAACAAAATCTACGAATTTTCCGAAACGAGGCAACAAGGTTGTGAGGTGGGATGATGGCTCTAGGCACTGCTCATGAAAACTATGCAAGAGTCACTGGGTGATGAAGATGGGTAATCCAAGTCGACAATGATTGTCTGCGAGTTTTGGCTCTGCTGGAAGGAAAAATTGTGCAAGTTTTGGGAGGGATAGTTTGAGCTGCAAGAAGGCAAGGCAGATAGAATCTGCACATTTTCTGGAACGAGCGGGCAACAGGGGTTGGAAGGAAAAATCTGTGCAATTCTCTAGAGGACCAGGTTAGGCTGCATGGAGGATCAACAGGAAGTAATTGCAGAGTTTTTTGGAGGAACTCGCCGGGAACCTGGCAGCCAAAACTGCATAATTCCTAGAGGGAACTGGTAGTTGGCTACTAGGTCACTGGCAGCAGAAAATGTGCAATTCCCATGGGGAATAGGCAGTCAACTGTTGGGAACTTGGTAGCAGAATATACACAATTCCTAGAGGGAACTAGTAGTCTGTTGCTGGGAGTTGTTGGCGAGGGAAATTGCACTAAGGCAGGGACGCCGACCTGCTGATCATCTCTGCGCAATTTCTGAGCTGAATGGACCACTGGCTAGCAGAAGGCTAGCAGAAAACTACGTAATTTCATGGATGAGCAGTCGATCGACTGTTGGGAGGACTGACTAGGAAAACTACGCAATTTTATGAGGGAGACAGGGACGGGCACTCGGTTCTATTTGGCCTGTCTGCACAATTTCCTCAATCAGCAAAGCAGGCAAGGTCAGCAACCTCTGCGTAATTTTTTAGGGGAGTCAATCTTGGGGTGACTGGCGGGTCCGACTCTCTGGGTGGCCAGCATGAAAACTGATTGGATCGCTTGAAATCAACGCAGCTTGGAAAGACTTGCTTGGTGCTTCTATGCTGTTCTGGGTGATATTAGATCGAGTCGATGGTGGGGTAATGGTCTGACTGTCAGAGGGGATTCCAGTCGTCAAAACTTCAACAAAATGACTAAGTGTGTGAATGATCAAAAGATGCATAGTTGATCATGCAAACACACACTTACATAACTCGACGACGCGATGACTCAAACCATCCAGACACACATGTTCAACATGGCTGACCAATGGTGCAAGCGACAAGCGCGATACTCATGATTGATTGTTAATTGACCATGATGATGCTTGTGCGACAGTGAATGTGACTCCATGTGTGAGTGTGACAGATGCTTTCATAGCGAACACAACAAGTACACACGGAGTGAATACTTTGAGCATAACTAGAACATGGTCGCAAGCATGACTTAGATACCAACATGCAAAAACTTGGATGAAATGGACAAGGAAGGCAGATGCAAAGACTCACACGGGCTCATGGAGTGAACCTAAGGGTGTGTAGTCATCAAGTGAAACTCTCAAAGGAGGCTCCGAAATTAGGTGCAGGCCAAAATTTTGGAGGGTGGTTGTAGCCGCTACAACAATTGTAAAAGAAAATTTATTTTATCTTGAAAATGCCAAAACTACCTCCAAGATCAAGTCGGCATAATGAGTTTTCAAGTCAGCCTACATGAAGAGCCACGTCCACCCTTGAAGGAGCCTATATATAAGAGGTTACTCAACCTCCATTTGGATAATTCATTCACTTGTATCTCTGGGCAGCAGAATCTTCTGGGGCAGTACGAAATCTGGGTAGCAGAATCTTTTGGGGTAGTATGAAATATGGGTAGCAGAATCTTCTAGGGCAGTATGAAATCTGGGTAGCAGAATCTTATGGGGTAGTAAAAATTTGGGCAACAGAATCTTCTGGAGCAGTATGAAATTTGGGTGGCAGAATATTCTGGGGTAGTGTGAAGTCTAAGCAGTGGAATCTTCTAGGGCTGCAAAGTTAGGGTTTTTGCACTCGGAAAGTCTAAAATTCGATTTTGAAAGAAAGAAGAGAAAGAAGGAAAGCTATGGTGTCTTAGGGTTTTCTACTAGCCCTAGGACACAAAATAAGGCAAGCGAAGTCAAGGGAAAAGTAGTTAGAGGAAGATCGAAGTCTCCTTGAGAAGCAACAACAATTACAACAATTGCTGAGGAGCAGAATTTCAGATCTACTGGAGGTTAGAGATATTGCAGCTGGAGGCCGAGAAAGATTTGATCTTGGAGGATGTTTTCCTGAGTCTAGGTCATGATATTCGTCAATTGAAAGATCTGAAAGATAAGAAGAGATTTTTAGTTTTTCCCCTTAATAGGAGTGGTTTTGGACCTAGCTTGCAACCTATATATTATGTCATTGTTCTTATTGCTTTTGGTAGCTATTTGATGTATTGCACAATGGAATAATAAAGATCAAAGCTAATAAGTAAAAAGGTAACATGAACATTTATCAAGTTAAGAGAATTAACATATAGATTTCCTTATTGAACTCTCAACATGGTTTCAGAGCTTTAATTCTCTAAGGGCATCATGAAGATTTCATCTTCAATGAAGAAGGTCATCATGAAGATATGCAAGCCATCTCAAAGGTATCAAAGAAGTATGGAGTCTCATATTCTCTTCAAAGAATGTATCACTTAAATAAAGGGATGAAGGACTCTGTAGACGTCTGGGTGATTAATGGTGATGCATCAAGGCACATGATTGAAGAACTTATCAAAATGAGGATCCACATATTATGTGGAACTTGGAAACAACAAGAGATATCTAGTTAAAGGAATTGATCATCATTTATAAATCTATAAGATGGAAGCAACATCCACCTCAACAACATTATGTTTATAGGTTTCCCTCAAGCTTCGGAGAGATCCCCCAACAAAGATAAGGATCTCATGTCTTTTTAGTTTTGGGTTCATGTACATTTAGTTTTGAATATATTAAATACTAATCACCTTTCTCCCTTTGTTGTCTTGATTAGGAAAACAACCGCAAGAGGGAGGATCTCTCAAGACAAGTTTAAGAAACAAAGGTATGCTTTGAATACATTAATTGAAAGTATTATTCATTTGATGATCTATTACTAACCTTGTTATGACTAGTTGTATTGAATCTTAGTGATTCTTGTTTGGGTGATTCATCTCTTGATAAATCTACCCACCCCACTCTTATATGATTTTGTAGAACCCTAGACAGGTTCTAGAAAACCCTAACTGAAGGGTATGCTATTGTGAATGTATGAAACCCTATGATGATTAGGGATATTGTAGTTGAAGTTTTATTGATAATGTCATGTTTAGGATATCGGTATGATCAGGAAAACCTAACTTGTTAGGAAGGAATGATAAAGTCCAAAATCACGAACCTTTGAAGTTTTGGTAATGTTGGGTTTGCTATGTTTCTACATTGGAACCCTAACTCATTGGGGTTTGGTGGAATGTCTGAGCAAGACTATTTACATTGTCTTTAGAAATGATTTCCTTGGTATGTGTGTCTGTATGATCAAACCCTAATCAAGATGATTGTAAGTCTAACTCTCATTGATATTTGTGAAGTAGGTTTTGACTAACACATGATATGAAATGTATTTACATGATGATGAAATCTAGGCATATATAGATATGCCCTTTCAATGGTTGATATCCTAGGTTGGTCTAGGTCAAGACGTATTATTTTTTTTAAGACATATGATATTCTTATGTATGGTTATGAATTCCTAGATATGTGTGTTGACCTAGTCATTGATGGTCATGAACGTTAGGATTCTATGGAAGTCCTTGTCTAAGATTCTAGGATGTTGGTGTTTGGTAATCTAGGGTGTTATAGCTAAACCCTAGTCGAGTTAAAACAATCTAGCATGTGTGATATAGAAAGCTGAAATCTATTAAGTGATTGTTTTACAGTAAAATCCTAGTAGTGACTTTATCTATATGAAATATAACAATCTGAGATCTATGTATGTTGCGATTGTGGAGTTCTATGGTTTTGGAGTTAAACCTTCGTCAAAGAAAAATCTTTGACATGTGATGATTTGAGATCTGTGTAAGATTGTTGAATTTGTGAAAATGAAACTTTAAAGTCTTGGAGTTGAACCTTAGTTGAAGTAGAAATCTCTAATGAATGCTGACTATATGGTAATTTGAGACTTGTAAAAGAGATTGTTGAAATTTGAATTTTTGGTTGAGTCTGATGATTAATCAGAAATCTAGTGTTTGCAACTAACCCTACTAGAGGTTGGTCATGTTAGTGATTGATTGATGGTTGACTGGAAATCTAGGAGTTGGAACTAACCCTAGTGGAAGTTGGTCATGATAATGACCAAGCTGTTATTGACTTTGATTGATTCTTTTGTATGAAATCTAGGATTTGTATGATTCCCTAGTGAGAAGTCTAACATGCATATTTTTGAAAGAATGTTAGATGCTTTATAATTTAAATTGTTTCTACGGTTTTGTATATGTTGTAGTAAGGTATGTCATACCTTTGGAATTAACATTGAAACCCTCGATGAAATGAATGTTGTTATGAAATAATCTAGGGTGTATAACAAAAGTCCCTAACAAGATGTTGAAAAGTATATGTCTCTTGTTTAAAAGTTTGGGTATTCGATTTGTATAAAGTTGAAATGCTTCCGTGATTCTGATATGGATAACATCATGCTTCTATAGATCTAGTTGTACTTGCTATTGAAGTTGTGTAGGTACACAAACCTAACTTTGTGAAGATGCTCAATGTGACAGGCATGATGAGGTTGATGATAACTTCGATGAAATGATTGGAAGCCATGAAAATATTCTCCCGTGTCGAAAAGGATGAAGCTAATCTCCTAGAAAAAGCATGAATAAGAGTGATCTCCCTAAGATTAAGAGGGAGTCTGGATAAAGAGATGCTTTCTTATTGAAAAGGAGTAACAGATATGGTTCTATGTTTCATGTGTCATGCACTAAACCAAGACTAATATCCATAGGTCTGAGTGAAGACCATGAGCAGGAAAAGGAAACTAGAGAATACATTTTGTAATGCTGCTGAAAGAAGGAAAGCACGATCTGATTGAAAAATATGTTGCAGCATGTGAAGTTGGTAGGGAAGAAGTTTGGTTAAGGAAACTACTATCTGACTTGTTTGAAAGACTGATGAACCCTATAGTGATACTTTGCGATGACACTAGTTCTATTCGTTTATCTAAGGACCCAATTTTTCATGGGAAGACAAAGCATATAAACAACAAGTATCACTATATACGAGAGATAGTACAAAACAATGTGGTGCAGCTACACTATATCTCCACTATTGAGTACGTCGCTGACATATTGATGAAATCACTTCCAAACAAGAAGCTTGCATACTTAAGGGACAAGCTTGGTTTGGTGTATTTTTCCTACCTAATTGAGAGGGAGAGATAGAGACAACATTCTTGTCTTCACTTGGGGAGAAAGAATGGAGGATTGGGTAACCATCTAGCATTCGATACTCTTTGATAATGTGGTAGGGAATTCAAGATAAGAGTATTCGTGCACTGATATTCTTTGCGGATTAGCTACCCAAGATATGAATAGTCCAACGGGAGGGCATACTCTGTGAACACCCGGGTGGAGTATGTACCTTGGAGAGACAATGATGATGGCATCTATATATCATTGGTATTTTCAACATTGTTCTGTGACTTTGTGGATAGATAGAGTTGTTAGTCAAGGTCTTGTAATGTGACAATGTTGGTTATTATGATGCTAGACATATGGGCTACCAATCCGACTCTTCTTATAAGATCTCTTCAGATTGAGAATATTCATGTACCTCGTATGAATACCTCCCTAGTTAAGAGGGAGTGTTGAAGAATGTGTAACTAGGTTCGGTCTTCATTATTATGAAATGTACTCTTGTATATAAATTGAGTACATTATATATTATTATTATTGAGCTTGGGTTTCTTGCCCAAGGAATTTATTCTATAGTTCAAGCACCCATTGAGTGTGTCTAGGGTTTGTCCTAGGTATAAGAGTCATTGTCATATATGAAACACCCTATGGGAACATTGTAATTTGTAAAAGAAAGATTATTTGCTCTTAAAAATGTCAAAAATAACTCCAAGATCAAGTCGGCCTAATGAGCTGTCAAGTCGGGCTAAATGAAGATCCACGTCCACCCTTGAAGGAGCCTATATATAAGGGCAACTCATCCTCCATTGGGATCATTCATTCACTCATCTCTCATATGAAATCTGGGCCGCATAATCTTCTTGGGCAATACGAAATCTAGGCAATGAAGTCTTTTGGGGTAGTACGAAGTCTGGGTGGAAGAATATTCTGGGGTAGTGTGAAGTCTAAGCAGCAGAATCGTCTGGGGTTGCGAAGTTAGGGTTTATGCACTAAGAAATTCTAAAATTTTATTTTGAAAGAAAGAAGGTATCTTAGGGTTTCGACTGGCCCTAGGACCCAAAAGAAGGCAAGAGAATTCAAAGGAAAAGCAGTTAGAGGAAGATCAAAGTCTCCTTGAGAAGCAAAAATAGTTACAACAATTGATGGGGAGCAGAATTTTGGATCTACTGGGAGGTCAAAGATATTGCAGTTGGAGGCTGAGGAAGACTTGATATTGGAGGGCATTTGTCTGAGTCTAGGTCATGGTATTCGTCAATTGAAAGATCTAAAAAATAAGAAGATATTTTCAGGTTTCCCCCTCAAGAGGAGGGGTTTTGGCCTTGGATTGCAACCTATATACTGTGCCACTGTTCTGATTGTTTTTAGTATTTGTTTGATATACTTCACATTGGAATAATAAATATCAAAGCTAATAAGTAAAAAGGTAACACAAACAGTTATCAAGTTAAGATAATTAACATATGCATTGCCCTATTGTTTTCTCAACAAGAAGAGCCAGAAGTTGACACTGTGGTAAGCACTAGATCTAGATCTCCTACTCTAGGTAACTCTACATCTCAGACCTCTTGCCCCTTTTCTCATGTGTTTTCAAATTTTATGCCAATCTCGAGGCCTGATCCTTCCAGGCCTCTCCCTTTTGGAATCAAAATTATTAATCTGGTGGATGGCTCTATTTTTCCTTCTTTTCCATCATGTTATCTTAGTCTTTCAACCTCCTTAGTCCCTTCTCAAAAAAGTAATGGATACTCTCTGGACAACATTGTAACCACAACCATCCCTTCTAGTCTCCTATCAGGCTCCTTGTCTACCTTGGCCTCAACCAAGCCGATAGTTAACTTTTATAATCCCAGGCCTCATTCACATAAAGACTCCTTAGTTGTTCATTTTGGGGGTTTAGGGGATCTGTAAGAATAGACTAGTTATGTTAAGGGAAGGGGTAGGAAGTCCAATATCTCCAAATCTCATCTTAAGGCTCGGATAGACATAGCAGATGGTAAACAAAAATCACTAGATGGGGCACTTAGAGTAGTGCAAGTCCCAGAGTGGGCTCCCAAATGATATCCCTCTCCTTTAAATGCAGGGGTATTTCTAATACCCGAGAAAAAACTAGCTCTGAAGATACGTGTCTCATCTTCTCATTTGTACATTATTATGCTTCAAGAGACTCTAAGACCTGGAGATCTGGTTAGAGAGGTGCTTTCTAGGATGTTCCCAAGTTGGATATTCATTACAATGGATGCAAGAGGGTGATCTAAAGGCATTGTTATAGGTTTCAATCTCATCTAATTTAGGATAAATAACTATTGGAGTTCAGAAATAGTGTTGGGAGCAAAGGTCTACTCAGTTGAGTTGGGACTCGATCTCATGATACTCAATATATATGGGCCATGTTTAGACAAGGAAGTATACTAAACATATTTGTTTCTGAAACCTTTATGAAAGTTGATAACCTGGTGATAGGGGGAGATTTGAACTTCTCCTTGGGGGCTTCAAAGGTTTTGGGCCCCCATTTTTCTTCTCCTCGAATCTCCATACAGCTAAGAATCACACCCACAATGGTGATCCTTTGCATGAGCCCTGCAACAACCATGGACTTCCTTCTTGGTCCATGATTGTAATCATCATTTGATGGCTTCTCCAATAAGCCTACTACTGTGATGATTCTCTACATGATTCATGCAGCTACCATGAGCTTCCTCCTGGGCCATCACTACCAACTTATGCTGCAACAAGAATTCAAGGTTGTCTAGTTGACATTAATGCCAACACTCTTGCCAATAGTTAGGCACTCCATCTTACCAACCCAACTCCTTAGCATGAATGTTGACATCAATGCTAACACAGTTGCAGATGCCTTCTCAAGGCCACTGGCCATGCACACAATGCCAACTGTCCAACAATCTCCCCCTTTGGCATTGATGGCAACACACCATCCTTTTCTCCAAGTGATGGCCAAACCTCAAGCTACTTCCACACATCTCATGGCATGAGACACCAATGACCTTCTTGCCATCACAACTTCTCCACAACTTTTCTCCCCCTTTGACATCAATGGCAAGGGGCTACAAGCTTCCTTTCTCTCCCCATGCTCTCATCGATTGTGAGGACCAGAGTTTAGCTGTTGGGATGTGCATTATGCCTTGCAAACCTCTCTACCAGGACTGCCACTATTGTTGCTCCATAAACTGGGAAAATGTGATATGATCCCCCTGAACAAATACTGCCTCTGATTTGTCATTCTAGTTTTGGACACCTTATTGCTACTGGTTGGGCACTCTATCCACCAATGCATATTTTTGTATCAAAAAGATTGATACCCATTAAACTGTGCATGGTATTATTGATGCTACAAATATGAAGTTACAATGATGCATTTTGGCTTACCCTTTTGTTGACGGTGCTGGACCTGCTAGCATTTAGGGGATCAACCTAGTATGAAGTCCCAATCATACCTCACACCGTTTGGTGTGGGAGTCCCATCTGGTGTGATGGCCCGGTTGCCATTATCTTAAGGATTTTCCTCAACTCTTGCCTTTTAGCACAGGAGAGTGGTCTGCTTCATCTTCAAGAAGTGAAGTTTGCGTGCCTGATGATTGCTAGTGTTACTTGTGTCAATGGTTCTTTCACTGTAGAGGGAGAGGGTGAGAGTCAGTCCCAAGTCGGTTGGGAGGAAACTCCAACTCTACTAGGAAAAAACAACAAAATAGGATGTGCACAACTTCCAGAGGAGTAGTCCACATGGATGCGGTAGTCACAACACACAAGGGAAGATAACACATAAAAAACTCAGTGGATGAGCTCGCACGAGTGCAACAGTTGTTACAACAAGTTTTACATGAAGGGTTTGTCTGATGTCCGGGGAGGTAGCCACCATGGGCGAGACAACATTAACAACATATACAACACATTTTCATTAATAGATTATGTATTACAACAAGTGAAATAAGTTCAAGTGTTCAACATAGGTTAAAGCAACATGCATTACAAGTGTTCAAGATTAGTCTTACAACAGTTACAATACATGTGTGAAAATGTGTTGGCCTGTTAGTAGGCTTCTGAATTAAGCGAAAGTTCCAAGACACATCATTACACCATACATTACTAACCCCGTGCGTGGGGCATTGGAGCCACTACTTACTCCTCAAAGAAAATATTACAGACTCTCTTGGCTATGTGGGAGGAGCTGAGGTGAAAAGTATTTTCATGTACAAATGAGGGGGTATTTATAGCCAAGGGTGAAATTGACCCTTGTGGTTGTTCGACTACCCTCATGACTGTTTAACTTCCATGACTTTTCGACTTTACATGACTCTTTGTACAACAAGTGGGTCTCTTGGAATTCCACGTTACATTACATTGTTTGACAACATGGCCCATAGTAGATATGTGAATGACATGAATCGACATGATATTGCTGGTACATTCGTGCTGCTGTTGGAGTGCATGTCGAGTTGTAGTGCTGCTGGGTGATGGATGTCTTTATGGTGTGTCACAGCTTCACCTCCACATGGAAAAGTATGCGGAGTCTTCGATGGTCTTTGGTTAGCTTGATGTTGCTTTGGCATGTTGCTCCTTGCTTGTATGTTGGAAGGCTCGACAGGCTCATCTATTTGCGAAAGGTGCATGTTCGTCTGTTCATCTATCTGTGAGCACATCTTGCATGTTTGCTCGTTTGTCCATCCACAAACACATCTTTGCATGATCATCCATTCATGAGTATATCTCTTCGCATGCATCGTTCATCCGTCCGTTGTTGAACCTATCCTTCTGCATGTGCTCCCTTCATTCATCCCATTCGTTGTCATGCCATGTTTGTTGGTGTACCTGTATCTACAGTCACTCATGAGGAGATGACATCAAATCCAAAAACCTCCAAGTCTACCATGACACATGATCATTTTGGATGCAGGTGACCGGGAGAGGCAACAAGGTTACGAGGCGGGATGATGGCTCCAGGCACTACTGATGAAAAACTGCGCAAGAGTCACTAGGTGATGAAGATGGGTAATCTGAGATGACAATGATTGTTCGCGAGGTCTAGATCTATTAGAGGGAAAAATTGTGCAAATTTTGGGAGGAATAGTCTGAGCTGTGGGAAGGAAAGGTAGACAAAATCTACTCATTTTCTGGAATGAGCGGGCAGTGGGGGCTTGACAACAAAATTTACGTAATTTCTTGGAGGAACAGGTTGGGCTGCAAGGAGGATTGGCAAATAGGATTTGCGCAATTTTTTAAAGGAATGGGTTGGGAGCTTGGCAGCCAAAACTGCACAATTCCTGGAGGGAACTGGCAGCTAGCTAGTGGGTCACTGGCAGTAGAAACTGCGTAATTCCTAAAGGGAACTGGCAGTTAGCTGCCATGATCTTGCTAGCAGAAACTGCGCTATTCCTTGAGGGAACTAGCAGTGTGCTGCTGGGAGCTTCTGTCGAGAGAAACGGCACTGAGGCTTGGAGGCCAGCTTGCTGATCACTTCTAGGCAATTTCTAAGCTGAGTGGACTACTGGCAGCAGAGGGATTGCTCATGAAAACTACACAATTTTCTAGGTGAGTAGCTGGTCATCTATCGAGAGGACTAGCTGGAAAAACTACACAATTTTCTGAAGGAGACAGGGATGGGAACTGGGTGTTTGTCTAGCCTGTTTATGCAATTTTTGCAGCCAGTAGAGCGGGCAAGGTCTGTAGCCTCTACGTAATTTTTGAGGGGAATGAATCCCAGGGTGGCTACCAGGTCAAATCCTCCGGTTGACTAGCCTGAAGGTTGATTTATTTACTTGCAGGAAACACAACTTGAAATGACTTGCTTGGTGCTTCTGTGTTGTTTTGGGTAACAATTGATCGAGTCGATGGTTGGGTGATGGTCCAGCTATCAGAGAGGAGTCCGGTCTTCAGAACTTTAGCAAAATGACTAAGTGCATGAACAAGTGAAAGATGCATATGCGATCCTGCAAACACACACTTACATGACTTGATGACGAGATGACTCAAACCATACAGACACACATGTTCAACATGACTGACCGACGGTGCAAGCGACAAGTGCGACACTTTTGATTGATCGTTGATCAACTGTGATGACGCTTGCACAACAGTGAATGTGACTCCATGTGTGAGTGCGACAGATGTCTTCATGGTGAACATAACACGTACACATGAAGTAAAGACCTTGATCGTGACTAGAACATGGTCACAAGCATGACATTGACATCAACATGCAAATGTTTGGGTGGAATGAACAAGAAAGGTGGGTGCAAAGACTCACACGAGCTCATGGAGTGAATCCAAGTGTATGCAGCAGTCAAGTGAAACTCTTAAGGGAGGCTTTGAAATTGGGTGCAGGCCAAAATTTTGGAGGGTGTTGTAGCCGCTACAACACTTGGAGACACACTGGTAGAACTCCATCTTCTTTGTTTTGGTTCATTGATAGCACAAGGCCTTAGTCTTTTGGGGGGTATTGAATTGTTGTGCTAGTTACTTCGGCTTCCCCACTTACCCCATGGACATACATGGTTCACCTTTTTCCAACTTAGTCAAACACAATCAAAATTTCAGCTTGATCACAGTGTTTCGAATCCAGGAAGGGTAGTTTAGCTCGCAAGTTGAAGAATTTCAAAGTATAAGTTTTCATCTCTGGTGTTGCTCCGTTGCCATCAGGCCTAGACAGTACCCTAATAGAGTCATGTAGGAACACACACATTTCTCCATTGCCAGCAAGCCTGGTCAGTACTCTGGTGGAGTTGCATGCTTCACCTCTCTGCGCAGGAAGCCTTTCTCTTCTTTTTCCTTTGTATTCTTCAAGAGGAATGTGCATAGGCACTTATTTATTTTTGGGGCAGAAGAGGGATCCCAACTTATTGAGAGAAGAAGAGGTTTTTCCTTCAGAGAAGCATGTAAGACCTATGACATAGATTTTCTCGTTTATATTTCCCCTTCTCCATTTCTACTAGTTGGATGAGCTTGAACACACAACGCAGAAGGTTGAGTATAGGCATGGGGCTTCCTAGTGTGGACGCAGGTTCATGGTTGGACCAAAACTTCCCTTGCAAACGGTTCGTATTTTCCATCAGGACTTCATCAGCTGAAGGTTATAATCAAGCACAAAGAAGATGGACATAAGACTGGCCAAGTCTTGCAATGTCACAAGTCTCTTCAAATTTCAACCACATACTCTATTCAAAAAGCTAGAATGTAGTAGTTGGCAACACTTATTTCCGGAAAAAAAAATAGTAATATACCAAGCAAACAAAACAAACGTAAACAAAAATAGTAAACATAACAAACAAAGGAAAAACAAGGATAATAAGAAAAGCAAACAAGATGAAAACAACAAGAAGTAAGAAAATTGTGTACATGGCACGGGGCGTGGCTCGACTTACTGGAAGTAACACTTGAGATCTTGGCCATTGAGAGGAAGGTTGTCAACCCTCCCATCAAGTGATTGTAGATGGCATGTGTGTGTGCCAAGTTTCTCATGGACCAATATAAGTCCATCGGGTCCCACTACTGGAACATGGTGGTATTCCAAAATACCCTTAAGTGAAGAGGACACCACTGCTTCAGATACTACGTGCAACATAGGCTCACATGATGGCACAGGGTAGTTGTTTTTATTTCGGGTACGGTTCGGGTTTCTAAAATCAATGCATAAGCAGATTTCCTGGGATTTCTTACGTACAAAACTTAAGTTAGAAACCCATGTATGGTGATGAACCTTGTAAGTAATCAAAACTTCTAACAACTTAGTCAATCTTTTCTGTATGAGAAGTTCAAATGACATATGCGTTTTACCTAGCTTTTGCTGCAATGGCTTGGCTCCTCCTTTACCTAGAATCCTGTGTTGGGTTACTCACGTGTCGTATGTACTCAGGTTGTTATCTACCCATGCGGACATATACCGATATTGTTTGATCAAGCGGTCAAAATCTTGTCGCTACTGTAGTGTGTAGTTTGTACTGAGACTGACTATCTTCAGATTGTGATTGGTTCCCAGGTTTCTTTGTTTGTTCGTAGTGGTGGGCTTGTGTGTTTTGTTGTTTCTCAACCCTTGATAGAAGTTCTACAAATCATAGAGCTGCTCGAGAGAAACCATACCCTCGGGGATGATGTTTCCTTTCTTGCCATCAGCGATAGTTTTTAGGGGATGCTCGTGCTCACCTTCATCAATTGTTATGTACTTGAAAGCATTAACATTGTTTGTGGGGTGCATTATCACTTTGAGTGCGACCACGTTGAGGCTGATCGTCCTTTGTGAGCCCAACATGAGTGCTTCGTACTCAACAACATTGTTTGTGCACTCAAACTTCAAGCAGCTTGAAATCATGCATTTTTTGTTGTTTTGGGTGAATGAGATATACCTGGTCCTTGATCCGTCATGTGTCTTTGATTCATCAAAATCCATGGCCCACAGCTCGTCTGTACATGGACCATTCGACATGCTAGTACTACTACTACTGGTGTTGCTACTGCTACTGCTACTATTGGTAAAATGCATTGTACATGTTTCATTACCATTAGTTAGGCAAGGAAGGAGTCCTAACTATGTGTTTGGTGGGGTTGGAGCTGGCCGTGCAGGATAACACCCCAATGTTGTTTCAAGGAGGTAGTTTCCAAACATGAGTTTTGCGAAGGCCAATGGTTCATTCTCGCCATTAAGGGGAGTGACATTGTGCTTCATATACCTCTCTAATAACACCCAGATTTGCTTGCATTTTCCCTTGTACGAAAGCCATATGTGAGACCAGTCTATAGCGAAATATCTGTCTAGCTTTCTGGACTAGTCTCTGCTAAGTAGTAGACCATATGCTTTTGGTATGTCCACAACAACTATGTTGATGCATTGGTGAACTCGACTGTCATGAGATAGTAGGATGATCACATTTCGCAATTCACCAATGGATGGTAGCGATGTTCGATCAAGTTGGATGATTTGCGTGGAAGTCGTGCTCCATTGTGCATTGATCTTTTTAGCAATGGAGAGGGGCATGATGTTGTCTTCTGCGTCAGCATCAACCAAGCAGTTGTGAACATTGTAGTTAAAAACATCAAGTGAAAGTAGGAATGCAGGGAAACCTGAGTTCGCTTCTTCCATCCAGAGTGTGTTAAGCACAGTGGAAAGTGATCTGGGACGTGTGCTTGCTCCCTTACTAGTAGAGGTTGCGTTGTCTGTTGTTGTCCATCCCAATGCAAGCAACAAGATGTCTTGCTGACTCTAGATCTTAGCCAACTCGAACAAAATGATGTTCGCTCTATTTTTCTTCTTGTCATATACAATATTGTATTCCATAGGTGGTAGAATTGCCGAGGTGTCCGGTGTAGAATGGATGTTCATGTTGTTCGAAGGAGTGTTTTGCAGCTTGTTGCTCATGGAGGTACTCTTATCTACTGTTGTTTTCCTGGACTTGTTTTGTGTTTTTTCTCTTTGGGGCATTTGGTGGATCGACCTTCCTCATCATTAGTTTCATTTTTTCTTGTGCTTCTCCAAGTGTAAGGGGAGCCCCTTTACTCCTAAGATTGTATCGGTCATTTTGACTTTGGGGCTGCTTTGCGGTGTTCATCTTCAACATCGCTTGCGAGCATTGATATGTGTTCACCACATGCCTAGAACTTGATGGTTCATTGGGTGCAACCTCTTCGTCATCATCAGTGTCTTTGGACTACTCCTGCATATTGATTTCCACATCGAGTGTATGACTACAGACAGAGCTTGCGACTCACTTCCAGTCCCAAACAAGAATTCTCAAGGTGATGTTCTTCGTGGAAAGAATAGAACTTGGGATCTATGCACTATTTGACCTGGAACACAGATATATGCATACTAAGTTTTTGGAGCGAAATGGGTGCTACCTTATGAGTTGCTTACCTGTCTCTGCCTGGGCGGATGGCTGCTTGAAAATGTGTTCATTTTCCATTGTTTGAACTCAGACATTTCTGTGGTCAAGTTCTTGACTAGGTGAGTGAGGGTTTCAATGTCAGTTGCCTCCTTATCTCTACCCTTACTCGCCATCATGTGGGACTTCTTGCTTACATCTTTGGAGTCCTTTGCTGATTCTTCATCCTTTATGACCCCAATTGCGCGTAGGTCTTTCTCAACAGCAATAACCTCTTCACAGTTTTCTAAGAGTGTTGGTTTCACAGCTCGCTTGAAGAACTGCGCAATGCTGGTTGGTAGTGCGGACATGTAGTAACCAACAATGATGGAGTCATGAGGTTCGGTGTCTGCTGCAAATTTGTTCAACATGCACGTAAACCTTTGATTGAACTTTTTTAATTTTTATTTTCCCTCCATATTTAGGCTTCCCAACACTTTTAGTAGCATGGCTAAGGTCTTGTCATCAGTGAACTTCTCAAGGAACATGCATTTGAACACACCCCAATTATGTATAGAGTTTGGTGGAAGGTTGTGATACCATGCAGTTGCATGATGTCTAAAGTACATGGAAACAATCTACATGCTACATCGTTATACTATACCTACATGGTCTACAACTGCGGGTAGAATTTGTCCAAGTGATCTTCTGCCTTCACCGTGTTGTAAGGGTTAACCTTGATGTTCACTCTATCCTCTCATTTCGACACCTTGTGTAGAACAACTAGGAAATCAATGGTCCCTGAGTCATCCATTCAAGATTTGGGTCAACCATCTCTTCTTCTTCTTCGTCCTCCTCCTCTCTTTCAGAGTCTGATGGTTCCAACTCTAAGTCTGTTGGTTTATCTCCACCTCCGCCTCCTCTGCTGCCTTCCCCTCTGCCTCCTATACCGGAGTCTGATCTCAAGATCACAAGAGTGTCTTGTTCGCCTTGTTGGAGGACCGGAGGTTACTCTCCGTCTTCAATAGCTTCTGCTAGAACTTCAAGTGTGGCATGGACTGCTTCTTCCACCAATGATACAAAGACTCATGTAGGAGTGGCTTTTAGCTTTGTTAATGCATATGGAATATTTTGTATGCCTGGGATCAGTCTGACTAATTTTGCGAACTAGTGAGTGATGGGATGGACAGAATGAAATTGATGATATAGAATCTCGTGTTCAATCCTGGGAGGTGAGGAGTAACCAACTGTAGAGTCACGTGTAGGTGAGAGGGAGTGCGAGTTACTGCCTTGACCAGATGGTTGATGAATGAGTGTGAGGGGATATTCAGCCATATACAACTGGTTGTGCTCCGTCTAGCACCAAAAATGTTGACGATGTTGGACCCACCAACATTCATGGGATCACCCCAGTATGAATACCCAATTAGACCTCACACCGTTTGGTGTGGGAGTCCCATCCAGTATTATGTACCGATTTCCATTATCTTAAGGATTCCCCTCAACTCCTGCTTGTCAGCATAGGAGAGTGGTTTTCTTCGTCTTTGAGAAGTGAGGTTCGTGTGCTTGGTGATTTCTAGTGTTAACTGTGTCAATGGTTCTTTCACTGCATAGGGAGAGAGTGAGAGTGAGTCCCAAGTCGATTGGGAGGAAGCTCCAACTCTGCTAGGAACACACAACACAATAGGATGTGCATAGATTCCAAATGATCAGTCCAGACAGATGCGACAGTCACAACACACAAGGAAGATAACACGTACAACACTCAGTGGATGAGTCTACATGATTGCAACGGTTGTTACAACAAGTTTTACGTGAAAGGTTTATCTGATGTCCGTGGAGGTAGCCACCACGGGCGAGACAACATTAACATCATATACAACACATTTTCATTAACAGATTATGTATTACAACAATTGAAATAAGTTTAAGTGTTCAACACAAGTTAAAGCAACATGCATTACAAGTGTTCAAGATTAGTCTTACAACAGTTACAATGCATGTGTGAAAATGTGTTGGCCTGTTAGCAGGTTTCTAAATCAAGTGAAAGTTCCAAGACACTTCGTTACACCATACATCACTAACCCTGTTTGCGGGACGTTGGAGTCACTACTTACTCCTCAAAGAAAAGATTACAAATTCTCTTGGCTATGTGGGAGGAGCTGAGGTGAAAATTCTTTTCATGTACAATTGAGGGGGTATTTATAGCCAAGGGTGAAACTAGCCCTTGCGGCTGTTCGACTACCCTCATGAATGTTTGATTTCCATGAATTTTCAACTTTACATGACTCTTTTTATAACAAGTGGGTCTCTTGGACTTCCACATTACGTTACATTGTTTGACAACATGGCCTATAGTAGAGATGTGGACGACATGACTCGACATGACAATGCTAGTACATTCGTGTTGTTGTTGGAGTGCATGTCGAGTTGCAGTGCTGCTGGGTGATGGATGTCTTCATGGTGTGTCACAACTTTACTTCGAATGGAAAAGCGTGCGGAGTCTTTGATGGTCATTGGTTTTCTTGATGTTTCTTTGGCATGTTTCTCGTTGCTTGTATGTTGGAAGGCTTGACAGGCTCATCTATTCACAAAAGGTGCATGTTTGTCCATTCATCCATTTGTGAGCACATCTTGCATGTTTTCTCGTTCGCCTGTCCACAAACACATCTTTTCATGATCATCCGTTCTCGAGCACATCTCTTTGCATGCATCGTTCATTCATCCATTGGTGAACTTGTCCTTCTACATGTGCTCCCTTCGTTCATCCCATTCGTCGTCACACCATATTGCTGGTGTACCTGTATCTGCAGTCACTCATGAGGGGATGACATCAAATCCAAAAACCTCCTAGTCTACCATGACACATGATCATTTCGGATGCAGGTGACTGGGAGAGGCAACAAGGTTGCGAGGCAGGATGATTGCTCTGGTCACTGCTGATGAAAAACTGTGTAAGAGTCACTGGGTAATGAAGATGGGAAATTTGAGACGACAGTGACTGTGTGCGAGGTATGGCTCGGTTGGAGGGAAAAACTGTGAAATTTTTTGGAAGAATAGTTTGGGTTGCGGGAAGGCAGGGTGGACAAAATCTGCACATTTTATGGAATGAGCAGGCAGTGAGGGCTTGATAGAAAAAATTGTGCAATTTCTTGGAGGAACAGGACGGGCTATAGGGAGGATTGGTAGACAAGATTTGCACAATATTTTGGAGGAACAGGCCGAGAGCTTAGCAACCAAAAGGGCACAATTCCTGGAGGGAACTGGTAGCTGGTTGCTGGGTCACTGGCAGCAGAAAATGCGCAATTCCATAAGGGAACTGGCAGTCACCTGCAGGGAGCTTGATAGTAGAAACTGCACAATTCCCGGAGGGAACTGGTAGTTTGCTACTAGGAGACGTTGGTGAGAGAAACTACACTAAGTCTTGGAGGCTAGCTTGCTAAACACTTTTGCGCAATTTCTAAGCTGAGCGGACTGCTAGACCGCAGAGGGCTTACTCATGAAAACTGCGTAATTTTTTGGGTGAGAAACTGGTCATCAGTTGGGAGGACTGGCTGGAAAAAGTGCACAATTTTTTGAGGGAGACAGGGACGGGCACTGGGTTTCTGCCTAGCCTGTCTGCACAATTTTCCCAGCTAATGGAGTGGGCAAGATCTGCAGCCTCTACGCAATTTTTGAGGGGAATGAGTCCCGGGGTGGTTTCTGGGTCAAATCCTTCGGTTGACTAGCTTGAAGGCTGATTTATTTGATTGCGAGCAGCGCAACTTGAAATGACTTGCTTGGTACTTCTATGCTATTTTGGGTGACAGTCAATCGAGTCGATGGCGGGGTGATTGTCTGGCTGTCAGAGGGGAGTCTGGTCGTCAGAACTTCAACAAAATGATTAAGTGTGTGAATGAGAAAAAGATGCATATGTGATCCTACAAACACACACTTACATGACTCGATGACGAGATGACTCAAACCATTGAGACACACATGTTCAACATGACTGACTGGCAGTGCAAGCGACAAGTGCGACACTTGTGATTGATCGTTGATCGACCGTGACAATGCTTGCTCGATAGTGAATGTGACTTCGTGTGTGAGTGCGATATATGTTTTCATGGCGAACATAACATGTACACACAAAGCGAAGACCTTAATCATGACTAGAACATGGTCGTAAACATGACATTGACATCAACATGCAAAAGCTTGGGTGGAATGAACAAGAAAGGTATGTACGAAGACTCACACAGGCTCACGAAGTGAATCCGAGTGTATGTAATCGTCAAGTGAAACTCTCAAGGGAGGCTTCGAAATTGGGTGCAGGCCAAAATTTTGGAGGGTGTTGTAGCCACTACAACACCTTCTTCGTTGTTGCTACTACTTCTGAGACTATTCTTATTATTCAACATCTCCACTTATCCCCTTGAGATGATTCTCATACTATGGGGACTGCTTCATAACTCATAGCAATTGCATCAAGAGAAATGATACAAATGGGACATTATACCAGGAAAAATCTATTATTTATTTTCTTAAAAACAAATGTCCATTTGCACACATGGCTACTCAACATGAGCCCATCACAACCAATTGATATATCTATACGAATTGAGGGTTAAGGGACATGAAAAAACACATAACAATTGTGTTTTATGAACACAATAATTCTATACATTATCGACTTACAACTTAGATGAAATAAGAGTGTTTCATCAAAGATGCAAACCTTTCCTTTTCTCAACAATTTTCCTTTCTGAGGCTACTCATTTGTTGCCTACTATTGCTTATCAAATCAACTGCCCCTTATCCAATTCTTCCTAATCTCCTGCAAATCTATCTCCCCTTTGCTTGGGGATTTATCTTGTGGACCTGAAAATATTGTGAGGTTCCTATCATTCCACACTTCCATTGCAGCCCATCTTCTTCTCAGGGAAAATTTTAACTATTGGAGTTTATCTTAATGTTTAGAAACCTTGGCAAATCTTATTAGTACTTAGTATGCAGATTGTAAAATTTTTGGTGATATTTTTGTAGAAATATTTAGATTTCCAATGATTTTATATTAGTCGATATAATATTTTGGTGATTTTTAAGGTAAAATAATGGTGTATTATAAAATTTGGGCGAATAATTTTAGAAAAAAATGGAAATTGGCGAATCTTTTTTTTTGGAAAAAGAACATGGAAAATTAGCCCATGTGCGAATATTAGCCCCTGAAATTTTCCCTGCTTCTTCTCACAACAAAAGTTATTGTTGTGTCCTCCTCATGTTGGCTGGACTCCACCTTCATCAATCAGATGCGCCATTTTTTTCATCCTTCATGGCCCTTCTCTTCCTTCACTGAAGAGAAACAGAGGATCTACTCCCCTGTGCAGATCATCCCCCTTCTTTCTCTATATCTTTAAATGTCAAGACCTGACAGAAGCATTCCTATCTTGCTTCTTCTTTGCCCCTATCTAGGCTTCTTCTCTATTGCACATGGGTAGAGGAAATATTTCTTTCACCTCCTCTTTCTTCACCCAAACCCTCTTGGAGCCTTTCTACCTTACAGAGGGATCTTATACAAAAGTAGAAGGGTCATTCTCCTTATTCCTTCCTCCTCTTTTCATATTTATCTTATGACACGGAGCATCGATGACATTCTTGGATTCATTTCATCACATCACCTGAAATGAATGCTTCGACTTCCCATGCCTGCAGCAGGCTCCCTTGTGACCAAATTTGCCACAATTGTAGCATTTGATTTGGCCTAGGAATGTGGCAGAGGAGTTACTCCTTTTGAAAAAGCTTTTGTTAAAACTCCTACCAATGACAAATTTCCTTCTCCCAACCTTTCTGTGCATTCTTGGGTTGCTTCTACCCAACACATTTTGTTTCCTTGCATGCCATCTACAGTCTATGGCTTTATGTCCAAATTTTTTGCAAGAAAAACAAAAACCATGAAAAGGATTTTGATGACAGAGGTTACCTTTTCTTTGAAGGCTCTGTCTCTGAGGAGGGGTCCTCTATTGTCTCTTTAGGTGTCTTCTATGATAGTTTACATTATTATCTTGCACTCTTCCTTGCAACTTCCTTTCCCTCTTTTGTTGCACTTGTTGTTGTCGTTGCTTGGGCTTCTGCTACACTACTAGCTGTTGCTTCTTAGCCTTCTGCTGCACTACAGGCTGCTGCTGTTTAGCCTTCTCCTACTACCTTTTCTTCTCTTTTTGTTGTTGTTGTAACCTTTATTTTGTTTTTGTTGGAACCTTCGAGCTTCTGATATTGAGACAACTCTTTATTTGACTTCTCTAAGTCATGTCTCAATGAGACTACCTCATTTTGTAGTCTCCCACAACAAGCTTCCTTTTCACTCAACTAATGGGTTAACATCCCAATCAGTCTGCTAGCCTCTTCTTGTTGAGCATTTAGTTCAACTAATGTTTTGTTCAACTTTCCATTCTCAAGCTCATAGACTTTATGTTTCTCCTCTTGCTTGAGAATTTACTCTGATAGGTCCTTGACCTCCTTTAGAGCTGAGGTCAACCTATTTCTAGAAAATATCATTTCATTTGGATCCTCTTCTTCACCACCATAGGTGCTAGCTTCTGAGTAGCATGGTATCTCTTCTGATACTTCTTCCTCATCAGCAGGTATGTGATGAACATTAACATTACCTTGTTCTAGTTCATTTCCAGAGCAGCCAGGTTCTTCAACATCTACTTGAGCCTCATGCCTATCTCCACCATACAAACATTGTAGTCTATTCAACACTTTTTTGTTGACTCAAAATGCCTTACTTTATCAACATCTGACTCAAATAGCCCTTTCAGGATGACCTCCTTAGATTTTTCACTATTTTCTTCATTTAATATGGAGAGCCATATATCACCATCCAAGGACATCAAGTAGGCTTCCATTCTAACCTTCCAGATTTCATACCAAAGCTCATGGAATGATCTATCTAAGAATGGAACTTCTTCTGTTGCTAGCCAAACTTCATTAGCCATTGTTTCCCTTTGATCTACCTTCTAGCAATTAAGTTATTTCTGAAGGAACTTGGTTCTGATACCAATTGTTGGAAACAATGATAATACTAAGAGGGGGGTGAATCAGTATTATGGCTAATTTAACTTTTTATTCCAATTTACTTTCCTGATTTAAACTTGGCAACTAGAATATAATGAGCAACAATATAATATCCACATATAAGCACCCACCATGAGCATCAACATGAGACACAAGGTTTCTTACGTGGAAACCCTTTCAGGAAAAACCACCAATCTTGTTGTTTTTATTGATGTAAATAAGAGCACCTACTCTATTACATCAATCTGTTTTGTAAGAACCAACTCATAGGAAGCACCAACTCCCTTTGATTTTTTTCTGACACCAACTAGTAAGGAGCTCCAACTCCCTTTGTTTCTAGACACGTGTCTAGCTTAGCAGAAGCACCATTGAGGCACCGAAATCATGGATTTTTTGCAAGCACCAACTTGCATGAGGCACAAACCCCCAAGCCTTCTCAAGCTCCACTAGAGATGGAAGCACCAACTTCTTGATTGAAAGCACCAACCCACATTCAAAATAGGAACTGTATGTTCATTGTAATTTGGTAGAAACTCTGCCTTATCTCATCTTTCATCTTCTGCTCACAATGTTGCACTTTGTAGCTCTCTACAACATTCTTTAGTAGCCCTGTGATCTGCTCAACAGTAGTCACTCTTAGCCCTCGGATTCTTTCTCTCCACAACATAGGCTCAACTCTCAGCCTTGCTCACAGCACCTCACAGGCACCTTCGGCCTTTCACACATCACACAGACAACTCACAACCTTTCTTACATAGGGTGAAGGCACTTCAACCTTACACATGGAGTGTTTCTCTCAGGGTCTCTTTTCTTCTACTTAGGCACTATCAGCCTTTACACATAGAACTAGCTCTGACTCAGCCTTTCATAGCAGTGCACACACACATAGCTCTTTCCTCTTGGATCTCACTAGGAAGTATGCTGCATTCCCCCTCCATGCTCAATCGAGTTCATGGATTTTTTTCCTTTGATGTCTCCTTGATCGATGTTGTCACACTGTCCTCATTCAGAACTGTGCGTTGTACCTTGGCATGGCCCTGCACTCTACTATCTACATTGGACTTGGTCTCTGCCACCACATTCACTGAGAATGGGCACCTGTTTGGCGTGACTATGTTCTCCATACTGAGACTTAATTCTCAGTCCACTTTCTTACTCAATCATGGACATTCTATGGACCATTTTCCTTGTTGTCATGAATTAGAGCTTTTGATAGTCACCTATTCATCCTAGAGATCAACTCCTTTGCGCATATTTACTCTTGTAGATGTCGACCCATAAGTATTCAATGCTCCTCTATACTTCTGTATCAGAGATTTTTATCACAAGATCACATTAATGAAATGTTACACATTTTTTGATTGTCTATCTCTGATATTCAAGCCCCTTCTGATTTATCCCTCATCAAATTTCCACCATAGGACTGGTGATATGACCAAAGGATTGGCCTTAAGACGCTAAGTCCTTTATCATTCTGTCAGGGACCTTTCTCCTCGTGTTAAATCTCTACACACTTGGTTTCTTGCTTGTTCCACAACCAAGCACTTACACCATGGGAGCCCCCTTATTGGCATTTTTCAATTGTTTCCCATGTGCCAACAACCATAATCTGTCGATCATTGATCTCTAATTTTTGAGCTCCTCTTGCTAGGCCCTTATCGTGCATTTTTCAACATTGAACCACAGGCCATGACTATTTGCTTAGCCCTTTAGTGCTTAATCCTTTAGACTCCCACTACGCACTGTGCTTCTTTTGTTAACACATTACGCCCTTGGTTTATTGTGTTTCCTCTAAACCATGCACTAACCACATCGGTGATTTCCACTTTGTGACCATGTGTTATCCATCACAAAACTTCGATCACTGATCAATAATAGTCCCTTTTGTTCAACCCTAGTCCTTGTTTCTTGACCTCTTCATGATCGTGTGCTAGCCCATATATCGAAGCCCTCTAATCGGAAATTTACCATTGTGACCAATGTGCCAACCATTGTAAACTTCATATCATGACCACCGATGTGACATCATCACCTGCCATGTGGTCTCTTCTAAGTGGTGACATCTGTCACCCGTATATGGCCCACTAGGCCACCTAAAAACACCAGAATGGCCTGCCACGTGTCCCTCCAAACAGTCACATCATGCTAATGTTAGCAGCGACTTTGCCTTATCAGAACCAATCAGATCATGTCATGTGTCCTCATTGGATCTCATTTGATGCCACCACCTATCCTGATCAGAGCCTACCAGACACTACCATATGCCCTAATCGAAGCTCATCCACTGCTCTCACCTGTCCTTATCAAATCCAACCACCTGCTTCCATGAGTCCTTATCGGAGTGAATCAATTGCAACCATCTGTCCTTATCGGAGATCATCACCAGACGTCATGTGCCCTTATTAGAACCAATAATATCTTACCACTTGTCCACCTCGGAGCTCATCTAAGATTTTCATCTATCCTTATCATCCCCAACCGGATGCCTCCACATGTCCTCCTAAAGGAGAGAGAAATATGCGTCACCTACCCTTATTTTTCAAATAATTCCTTTGTAAATGTCTTTTTGGTTCTCCCAGTGATTTAACAAAGAAACCTAAATCCCGATTTATTTAACTCAATCGACATTTGCTGATTGGAAGTTTCCCAATGTTGTCATTTTGAAAATATTGATCACCGATATGTGATATTGCTTGGACCCGCCGACTATTGATCGTCGATTTGGCCTTGTGCCTTTCCTTTGATCTGCGAGACCTTTGATATGGCAGGCCTCTAATCCTCTGATCTTCAATATGGCTGCCCTCCGATTTTTTGATTCATCGATACACTACTGTGTGTAGACCTCTGATTGCGATCATCGATATGGATGGTGTCATCGATGTGTGATCGTAGATATCGTGGAGCCTCCGATCTTCTATCTTTGATATGGCTCGGCCTCCGATTTGCGATTGCTGATATCGTTGCCCTCCTATTTCCAATTGTCAACATGGCTTGGCCTCTAATCTTCAATCACTGATATCGCTCCACCTCCGACTTACGTTTGCCGATATCGCTACCCTTCGATCGTCGATTGCCAATATGGCATGGCCTCTGATCTCCGATCTCAGATATGCTCAACTCTCCTGCTTGAGGCTTCAAACCCATGAACTTCAGTAGGTTATAACTTTTGAACCACAAGTCCATTTCTGAAAGAGTCCATTGTACTTTGGAAAGTCCATGATCCTTTGCATGAGGCCTGCAACAACCATGGACTTCCTTCCTGGTCCATCACTGTAATAATCATTTGATGTCTTCTCAAATAATCTTGCTACTGTGATGATTCTCTACATGATGCCTACAGCTACCGTGAGCTTCCTCCTAAGCCATCACTACCAACATTTGCTGCAACAAGCATCCAAGCTTGTCTAGTTGACATTAATGCCAACACTCCTGCCAACAGTTAAGTACTCCATCTGCCCAACACAACTCCTCACCATGACTGTTGACATCAATTCCAACACATTTTCATATGCCTTCTCAAGGCCATTGTCCATGCACATAATTCCAACTGTCCAATAGCTAATCATGGTGCCTTGGGGAGGAGATTCTTAGGGAATTTCCCTTTGGTAATTTACAGGAAATTTCCTTGAGGGAGTACGAAAATCTAGAGTGATTTTCAGGGCTGGAGGTACTTGCTTCATTGTGGGATGAATTTTCCTTCCTAGGGACCACGTAGTCATCTTTTAGGCTTAGCTTGTAGCACAAAATCACTTAGAGCTATTGGTATTTTAAGGTTGGAATCTCACTTCTCTTCAGGAAGAAATATAGTAGGAATTTCTAGGAAAGGGGAGGATTTTTGGAGCAAGGATTTAGCAGATATTTATGGACTGGGTGTTGGGCCAGCAGTTGGAGGAGAACGCACCAATTTTAGGTAATTTTAGGTTAGTGGGTTCAGGCCAAACCCTTTTTGATTTTTTGTGGGTTTGGTGAGAGGAGTCTGGGGTTAATTTCATATAATTTTATGGGAAACATTTCTAGAGGAAATCAGTTTTCTAGTCAGTAGCCAGTAGTAGAAATTGTTGGAGGACACAATTAATTCTGGGACCATTTCCACCAATTGGGTTCGTGAGATATTTTTGGGTTTGGTTGAGCCGGTGGAGTAGTGCCCATGGCTAATTTGTTAGAATTTTTGGGGCAGTTTGGAGTAAATCAATAGTCCCTTGCCAACGACAACAAATTATTGTTTTTTTCTGTGTGGACACAGACTTTGGTAGCAGATCCATTTCCAGCACTCGGGTACCATCATATTCACTTGGGATCTTTCCTAGCTTTTTGTAGCAAGTCCCAAGTGCTTATATTCTTACTTAGTTTACCCCATTTGATTAATATAATAAAATATCTTAGTGAGTTGAGTGTTATTTTTAGTGTAATCTGATATTTTTGCATGTGTGTACATTTTTTATTGCATGTTTATGATTTCACTGCTATCATCACTTAATATTTCCATTACGAATATTAGAGTGGTATTGAAGCCATGATCTTAGCCAGTTGTGGGGTAGCCAACTAGATCATGGAATCTTTGGGCATGTATGAATAGTGACGAGATAATTCATAGAAAACCCATGGCTCAAGGAAGATTTAGTAGGCAGGAATTATGGGATGGAATCTACTCAAATGATGAGAGATTGGCCCACTCGAGGAAGTGTTGGACCAGATCCATCCTCATTTGTATAGAAGAGACACTAGAGGTGCACAAGTCATGGGGGTGCAACCATCTACACCATGTGAGGAGAGTCGACAGAACCAAGGCACTAGATCTCCTAAAAAGGAGCAAGAAGAACAAGAAAAGTTAGAGGGTGAGACCAAGAGCTGCTTTTGCTAGTGGAGACCTGGATTTATATATCAGGAGCCTAAGGAGGAGGTTGTGCATGATGCTGAGGGCACGCAGGGTTGTGAGGAACATATAGATCACACACCCAAAGGACCATCCATTGATGAGGTGTAGGGAGACATAAAGATGTCCAACATTGAGGAGGTGCCATCCGTTGTTCAGGTATCCATTGATTATTTTTTCAAGGTCATGTCCAAGTTTTGATGTGATAACGATGCACAACAGATTGATGAGGCATCGAGAGACATATCCACCATTGATGAAGAGTTGATAGGTATAAAGGCATATAGATCTGTGATAGAGCTTCCAGATAGAAGCTACCTACTATTGATTGTTGAGGATATTATGAATCTAGAGCTATTTGTGGAGGGGAAGTTAGCGTCTCATGTTAAGCGCATGGTATAGGAGGATGAGAAACTGCCCTTGGAGATAGTCATTGATGAGGAGAATTTAGGTGCATCAACAGCCAACAAAGTTTTCATAATTTCAGATTGGAGTACCCTTCAGGCATACATCGAAGGGGCTTGCATAATTATTGGGTCGCCTCCGCATGTTAGTGAGAGAGAGGTCATGTTACCTAGGAAGATTACATGGATTGGCCAGACTAGCTAAATGAGGTGACATGAGTCACGCAAGGTGAAACATTCACAGGATGGAGGACTTGTTCCATGCATGGTTGTTCAAGCATTTGATCCCTCTATCAGGGTTGGATGGTGAGATATATTGAGTTGGTATCTAGTGGAGTTGGCTAGGAGGTTAGATGCATTCGTGGCCACAGTTAAACAGAGGTTGTGGCTTACCATAGGGGCTCGATGGTAAGACTATTATTGGGATCCAAGTGGGATTCTCCATCACATCGTGGAGTAAGTAGGTGATGGCAGTAGCTACATGATGGACTCCATGGTTGGGTGCATGCACCTTTTCATATTCCCTTAAGGGATTCAAACAACATGAGTGACAATATGGATTGACAGGGGAGCAGAAGATTTCATGAGTTATATTGACATATTAATCAAGCATGGGATCACAGGGTGATTATCCCACTTTGGTAGCAGTAGGTAGGAGGAGGTTGCATCGATAAGGAATCATATGGAGACAAGACTCTCATTCGTGTATTGGCCACCAGAGCTACTGAGGTTTGGCCCAATATCATTATTCTCGATTACATGTGAGGACTTGGGCCATTAAGGTGTACTTGGACAGATGGGGAGGTGTGGATCACACAGTGGTCAGTGTACTAGCAGAGTGGTGGATGCATGGCTACATTTGGGATGCCCTATGGGGCATGGAATTGAGCATTGGTATCCAGAGGTGCAAGGAGTTGTTCCACAAAGTTCAGTGCTATGAAGATAAGTGTAGAGGTGAAAATTTGAGTGTAGAAGAGCATGATGATGAACAACTAGTTTTTGAAGTCTTTCCACCAGAGAGATATCCTGACGAGGGCATCAGGCACGCCATTGGGTTTGGCACACGCAGAGTTGGAGAGCGAGTTGATAAAAGGGCTGACCATGAGTTTCCATTTATTGCTCTCCAAAATTGCACACTAACACAGGGACTTGGATATTGTCTCATGATGCTCGCATCACCAGCAACAAGACTTAGGAGGTTCGTGTGAGATAGTTGGATGGGACTCGATGCATCGAGATAGAGGCTTTCCAACTATGGAATATGGTCATGGCACGAGTTGGTGGATGTGGACTTGGGGGCAGTCTGATCTTCTACAAAGATAACACTTGCACCACCTTTGAGCCCATACTCAGGGAGATGCATGACCCCCTTTTGGCGAGACATTCTGAGGTGTCTCAAGAGCATCTGCATCGATTGGTGAACCTTTCTTGCAAGACGATATTTAGACTCTAGGAAGTATTAGGGGGCCCTTCCAAGAGGCAAGAGGACAAATCCCACTATATGGTATGGTCGGCGTAGGGCAGCTTCACATGCACCAGATTGGTTCATGATGTATGGAGTCCATATGATGATTGCACACAGGGACCTAAGATGTGGTACCTGTTGGTCCTAATAGCTGTCAGTACTATGTCACAATCATTCTAGCTTTGGGATCGAGGGATTTTGTTGGCTGGTTGGACACTTTGTTTCATGATGAGAAAGATCAGGACAGAGGATGAATGATCTCACACATGGTTTTACATGTGGGGGAGCATTAAGGCCTTTGTCGCATGGAAAGGTGGTTTCCCTTATTGCTGCTATGGATCAGGGTGAGTGTTGGATGGGTAGGTCATGACATCATAGAGATGCTTGGTCCATATGCGTTGGGGCCCTATAGATATTTTTCCATAAGGTCCCAGGAGAGGAGGATACAACTTGCGCATGATGTGAAGACCATCATGGTCAGATTTCCATAGTGACAACATGGTGGAAGCATTTTTAGACTAGCATGGGATCTACGAATCATAGGACTTGGCACTCTAAATACCCTTAGGAATGAGTTGGTTTCTACAGGGGAAGATCATTTCGATCTTCCATTTGGATTCAGTAATACGTTGGTGCCATGGGGGACTTCACTAGGATGGAAAGATGACCAACACATGGCTATCAGGGGAACCTCATGTGTGTGATTATTCATATCCATAGGGGATGAGTTGTATCTTTATGGGATTACCATCAAAGTGCATGAGATGGACTACTCGATAGGGAAGCTTCATGGGGAGTTGGACAGAGTTATACATTATTAGGATGCTCTACTTATTGGCGGTAGGTAAAGGGCTTCTAATGCCTATACCTGGAAAGATATGAGTGGAGCAAGGGGTGCTTCACGCTGATCAGGTTGGCTTGGGATCTTGGTATCTAGGGACTCCTTCACAACAAGATAGTGCAGAGATCAGGGATGATCCAGTGGCACATTTGGGACCCTGTTATAGTTTATAGTGACAATGGGGATCAATAGTTAGAGAGGGTTCTTGTTCAAGCATTGCTTGAGGACAAGAAATATTTGGTGGGGAGCACGATAACGTCCCCAATTTTGATTTTTTATTTCAGGAGATTAATGGTTTTTATTAGGGAGATGCTAAGCATAGCACAATTTTGTAATCTGATCATTGGAGACATTTTTAGCATATGGGACTTAGGAGAAATAAAAAATTACAACTCTATTGGAATGTAGGGGTGACAAGAGAAGGAAATTCGACCCAATGGAGTAATTCACACTAGTGAGAAGAGAGAGAGAGGAAGGGGTGCGAAATAGTGGAAGGTGGGGAGCACCGAGGGTGAGAGGGCCAACAATTATAAATAGATCTTGGAGACCACCATTTGGCATCTTTGATCATTTTACAATTCAAGTCTAGTTTCCTTAAGATGCTTAGCTAAGACAACCCATGTTGTTCCACATAAGGGATTTTCGAGCAGGAATTCCACCCTCATTTTAGGGAACCTCTAGTGTCTCCCTAGTGAGGAGATTTGGGGGAGCTCAATCCAAAGATTCCATTGGACATCATTGCAAGAGTATAATCAGTAGTGCACATTTCTTGGGTATAGAGGTATTCTCGTGGTGCACATTGTGGGAACAAGAGTGGGTCATAGGCTCCATGTTTTTCTAGGAAATTATTTTATTGTTAGGCCAGAGTTTTGACAGTGATTTTTCGGGCTATATTGGAGGCTATCACTTGGGTCGATTTTTCTATCTTCTGACAAGGGCGAAAAATCTAATTCATGGTGCCTAGGGAAGGATATTCTCGGAAAATTTCCCTTTGGGAATTTACATGAAATTTCCTTAAGTACAAAAATCTAGAGTGATTTTCAGGGTTGGAGGTACTTGCTTCAGTGTGGGGCGAATTTTCCTTCCTAGGGCTTGCGCATTCATTTTCTTGGCTCAACTTGTAGCAGCAAAATAACTTAGAGCTAGTGGGATTTGAAGGCTGGACTCTCACTTCTCTTCTAAGAGAAATATTGAAGGAATTTCTAGCTTTAGGGAGGAGTTTTGGAGCATATATTTAACATAGATTTTTGGACTGGGTGTTGGTCCAATGGTTGGAGGAGACATACCAATTTTGGGCAACTTTTGTTTGGTGGATTTGGGCCAAACCCTTTCTGGGTTTTTGTGGGTTTGATGAGGGGATTTTGGGGTTAATTTCATAGAATTTTCTGAGCAACATTTCTGGCGAAAACCAGTGTTCTAGTCAGCAACCAACAACCGAAATTGTTGGAGGATTATGCAATTAATTTTAGGACCATTTCCACCACTTGGATTCGTGAGATATTTCTGGGGTTGTTTGAGCTGGTGGAGTAGTGCTCATGGCTAATTTCTCAAAAATTTTGGAGAAATTTGGAGGGGTAAATCAACAGTCCCTTTCCAGCGGCAGTAGTTGTTTTTCTGGGTGGATGCAGATTTTGGTAGCAGAGCCATTTCCAACACTCGAGTACTATCATATTCACCTATGATCTTGCCTTGCTTGTTGTAGCAAGTCCAAGGTGCTTTTGATCCTACTCATAGTACCCCATTTGATTAATATAATAAAATGGATCAACATTTTGGGTGTTATTTATGGTGTAATCCAATATTTCTGCATGCATGTACATTTTTATTGCATTTTTATGATTTCATTGTTGTTATCACTTAATATTTCCATTATGAATATTATAATACATCGTCCCAGTGAGGTTTTTCCCTATTGTAATATCAATATCTTTAATAGGCACTTCATCCAAAACGAAACTATGAGCAATTCCAGCATTGCAGACACGTACATCAACGGGCTTCCATTCAAATATTGGGTTATAACTGTAGAAATAGTTTATATTTACTTATATCTACAAAGTGCATTACATTGTGGCATTTTGAAACTCAAATTCCCATCGTAGAACCATTTAAAACCCTAAAAAAAACATAAACTTATAAATTTCTATAGTCGCTATTTTCCTTCGACAAGGACTAGTAATATAAGAAAATTCATCTATGACAATGGGAGACTCAGTAACAATAGGTAAATGTAAATATTTCAGCAAATAGAACCCTCAAAACTGAACACAGATTGAAGAATAAACATAATTCTTATAAAAGAATCAACTTGTAGTTGAATATCACATAACTCAGGAAATCAACACTAATTAATATGCCTAGACCTTCCAGAGAAGGTTATTTGGACTAAAATTTAATCCAATATTGTATGTTAGCAGTTCCAGTCTCAGAGACTCGGCAAGTCCTCTAATACCATATTTCCTAGAAGTGTAGAGAACATGTCCATACAAAAAACAATGTTATGTACAAACATTATAAGTCTCAAAAAATTGAATCCCCAAACTTGGATTACAAACCACAAAAGGGAAAGAAAAGCATGTAAAATATCAATGATTAGCAATTATGGACTTACAAAATCTTCCACAATAGCACTTTTTTCAATCCCAAAATAATGTCTCCAAGAAAAAGTCTCATCCCATAGCAAGTTGCATCCATAAAAGAACATATTATGCCCAAGTAGTGAAAAAGAAGCTAGTTCGTTCTCTCTTTTGGAGAGATTGAATTACATGTGTGTGATGATGAAAAAAGAAGTAAGGGGGAGGCTCTATTTATATGAGCCTTCTGCCACTCACTTTACAAATAAGATGACTAAGAAGCCCAATTGACAATTTCAATTTAAGTGTTCCACAAGAAAAGGTTACAAGCCAATCTCATAGCTCAACACCATAACAAATATACCATAAAAGGTCATAATTCTGGGAATAAATGCTCCAAAAGTATGATGTCACCCTCCAAATGAGTGCAATAAACCATTAAAATGTGAAATAAGGGCTAATGAGTGTTACATACTACAAAAAGTGTCACAAGGGTCATGTGCAAGCCATTATAAGTCACTCCATACGAACACTTTAGGTCCAAGGTGCCCTATGTCACCCTCATAGCGTCATTGTGTTTAATTCTAGGTAATTCATCATGTTTTTTGGTCACCTTGGATGCCTCAAGGTTTTATGTAGCCTTCGGGGACAAATTAGGGGTTCCAAGATCGCTTCTTACTAGTCATAGCCTAGGTTTTGGCACTGGGGCAGGCGGTATATCATTGCCCTTTGGGTGGTGCTTGTTTGGTGGCTTGTCTCTTTCTTGGAGGATCTGGGTCATTTTCTCAGGGCCATGTGAAGTTCTAGTGCCTCTATTCCCTTTTCCTATAACCTCTTTGTTTGAGTGGAAGTACAAGTTGTAGATATAGGTTTTAATGTGAATATCCTCATATCGACCCTTAGCAATAAGCTTGAACTATTCGAAGAAGATGGGGGTTCTAATGAAGACGACCAATCAGAGGGTAGATTAGGAGACAAGGAAGAAATTGAAAACGAGTCAAAGAAAGGACACAAAAGAGAGAAAAGTAGTTTTAGTGTCATGAACCATTCATGGTCCCTATTCAAAATGGAAGTGAAGGTTGATATCAAGCAGTACCAAGGTGAGATCGACACTTTGAACCTAAATATTGGTTGCAACAATTATAAGTTTATTTCAATGTTAATCATATAAAGGAAGAACATAAGATTTCATTTGTGCAACTGAAATTAGAGGGCCATAGCCTAACCTAGTGGGAAAGCCACACAAAGACCTTGAGGTTGGAGGGGGATCCTCCAGTGACTAAGTGGGAGGACTTTAAAAACCTAATAAAGTCACAACTTTACACTATCAGGTATGTAGAGGACCTTTGGATATGATGGCACTACTTCAAGCAAAATTAAGGGTGGTGTTGAAAATGCAACAAGATGATGGAGCTTAGTGAAAAGGAGTCGCCTTCACTAAGTGGGCCCACAGGCTATTTTTTGGCGCAAAGTCTATTTTTAGACTATGTCTATTTTTAGACATATGGATCATGGTCTATGAGTTGCAGGATGCTATTTGTGGATGATTGGTCATGTTGGTAAAAATAGATGGACTTCTATTTTTAGACATATGGGCGGAGTCTATTTTTAGACTGCCAGGCTAAAAATAGAACAATCGAATATTATTAGCTCATAATAATGTTTGGACTATAAACATTATCTTATCCTCCTGGAGCACTTCAGTTCGAGCTATGGATGTGGCACATGCAACTGCCAGAAGGAAATACGCTTTTCTTATGGGTCAGTTGAGCTATTGCATGATGGACTTTAGTTAGAACTCAAGTGATTGAGTTTGGTGGAGTTGATTGAGGAGTTGATGGAGTTGTGTTCAGTTTGACTTAGTTGAACTAGTTGTATTTAGTCTAACTGCAGAATACACTAGTGATGAGTGATGTGAATTAATTATTAATTAATTCACTAATTACTAACTCATAAAGCAACTAAAGAATACATCAGTTAACTCAGTGCATGGACAGTTCAGTGGAGACAGGTGTTAGAGGTGGAGACTACTATCAGTTGTGACTATAGTTGTGCATGAGATTTTCACAATCAATGATGGAGATTGCCAATGAGGATTGCGCAGTACAAGCCAAGGAAAACGAGCTTGGATCATGCATATTCTCACATTGGATTGCACAGTAGAGGCAGGCAGACAGCGGAGGAGATTTGAACCTGCGACTTGATTCAGATCTGAGCTAGTTTGTGTGTAGCAGGTGGAGATAGTACTGAGTACTTGTGAGGAGTATTGTAATATGTATTGTTACATGTTCTCTATCATTATAGTATACAGATAGTTTGGGGTTTTCAGCTGTATGCTTTCCCCATTACATATTGTGTTAATGTGCGCATGCGATTGATGTTTCATTGTTTTTAATTCTGCAAAATTGATGATCAACGTAGAGGAGGTTATGTATTATGCATGCATTCTACAAATAGTGTATAATCATGATAATCTCTGTGAATAAGTGTTATATTATTCAAAATTTCTACATGGTATCAGAGCAGAGTTGATCATCAGATCTATTATTCAGAAAGTGATTACATTTTATTTCTTCGGGCATCCTTCTTTTGGAAGGTGATACATCCGGTAAAAGCCCATACAGTCAATCTCTATACGAGAAATACTTTGTTCTCACGAATTTTAGATCATAAGCGATTGAGTTTTGAGCTGGTGGAATTCGAATTTGCAGCAGTGTTTTCTTGGTGTCAAAGTTGAAATGTCTTTCAACGGATTGCGATTGGAGTATGCCCTTGAAGGCATCTCGAATTATATTGCATGGAAAGACAGGATGGAGGCAGTGTTAGATGACAATGGGTTGAAGGAGTTCATAGAGGTTGAGGTCCCAAAGCCTACTGATGCTGCTCACGTTGAGGTTTGGCAAAAGAAGACAACAAAGTGTCGAAGGATTCTGTTGGAGAGCATGAAGGATCACATTGTATCCAGCCTGCATGGAAAGGATTCTCCATACTTGATGTGGAAAGCGTTGACAGATTTATTCCAAAGCAAGAGCGACCAGAGGAAGTTGGCACTCAAGGATAAACTCAGAAACATTAATTGTGAGAAAGGAGAGAGTATGCCCAAGTATCTCATGAAGTTCACTCAATGCCAGGATGAGCTAGGAAGTGTGGGGGTGACTGTCGATGATGAAGACTTGGTGAGCTTGGCTCTCCTTGGTCTTTCGAAGAGTTGGCATTCCTATCAGGACTTTGTCAATGGTTGGGAGAAATTGCCAGGATGGGAGAGACTTTAGTCAGATCTTGTGCAAGAGGAGATCAGGCGGAATACCAAGGACGGATCTTCATCAAAGGCATCTGATGAAGAAAATTATGCTTTGGCTGCCAAAGAAAAGAAGGGGAAGAACAAGAAAGCTTCTCATTCTAGTGCGAAAGGCAAGAAGTAGGACATGTCCAAGGTGAAGTGCTTTCACTGTCACTAGCACGGACATTATGCCACAAATTATCCGCAGAAGAAGAGAAATAAGCAAGCTGCTGGATCTGCAGCAGGAGAGGCCTTAGCCTCGCAGTTTGAGCTAGATTTTTCATTGATCGCATGCTTGGTATCAAGTGTGATGGGATCGGTATGGTTCTTGGACAGTGGTGCGTCTTTTCACATGACAGGAGATCGAGATTTGTTTCTTGATCTGGATGAGAAAGATCTTGGAGTGCACATCGAGATGGGTGATGATGGTAGATACAGTGCGACCGGTATCGGTACCATTTCCTTTGATAGGGAGTCTGGTAAACCCTTCGTATTGAAGGAAGTGATGCATGTTCCAAGATTGAAGAAGAATCTTATCTTTGTGGCGATGTTATAAGACAAGGGATATGATGTTGTTTTCAGCGAGGGAAAGGCTTTCCTATGCAATAAGACAACTGGAGAAACCCGGAAGATAGGGTTTCGAGTCAGGAACCTTTATCAATTGCATGTAGATGGCTGCGCAACAATGGCATGCAAGGCAGAAGGATTGGTGAGCCAGAATGATGGTGAGTTGTGGCATAGGAGATTGGGCCACCTTCACCATGGAGCCTTGAAGATACTGCAGCAGATGTCTACTGGGCTTCCTAAAGGCACTCTTGCACAGTCAGATCAGTGCAAGGGGTGTACTTTGGGAAAATTTGTGAAAGCCACCTTTCACAAAGACAGTCACCTAATTGGTACATGGATACATGGCTCTTGTGAGCAAATGTGTCGTGACTAAGCCATCCTCTTTCGAGGAAGCTGTGGAGGATCCCGCATGGGTAGATGCCATGGTGGAAGAGTATGATTCGATTGTTAGAAACAGTGCATGGGAGATTGTCCCAAGACTAGAAGGGAAATCAGTGGTGGGTTCGAGATGGATCTACAAAGTGAAGCAGGAAGCTGACGGGAGTGTGGAGAAGTACAAGGCAAGATTTGTTGCCCAAGGCTTCTCACAGATAGAGGGGATTGATTATGAGGAGACCTTTGCACCTGTCACAAGGTATTCTTCCATACGGACGATTCTTGCTCTCTCAGCGCAGATGGGGTGACACATTCATCAGATGGATGTGAAGACTGCGTTCCTCAACGGAGTCATTGAGGAGGAGGTGTACATAGAGCAGCCCAAAGGTTTCAAGATCTTCAGCAGCGAGTCGCATGTGTGCAGGCTCAAGAGAGCGCTGTATGGGTTGAAACAAGCACCACGTGCTTGGTACACACAGATAGACAATTATTTCACCGGACTTGGATTCTCCAAGAGTGAGGCAGATCCTAACCTATACCAGATTGTGGTGGATGGTAAGTTTATTATCATTGTACTTTATGTAGATGATTCGATTTTGATGGGAGATGAGCTGTTGATACTTTCATGCAAGGAGGATCTTGCTAGAGAGTTTGAAATGAAGGACTTGGGCCTCCTTCATTATTTCCTGGGATTGGAAATTTGGTAGCGCAGTGATGGACTATTTGTTTCTCAGGGTAAGTATGCTCAGGAGATACTGGAGAAGTTCAACATGCATGGCTGCAAGCCTGTTGATACTCCTCTTTCTGGAGGTTGGAGGAAGGAGGATGCTACTTCAGCGGAGGTAGTGGATGCCACTATTTATCGACAGTTGGTGGGTTCATTTATGTATCTGGTCAATACATGACTCGATATATGCTATGCTGTTAACCAGCTCTCACAAGCTATGGTTAAGCCAACCAAGACCTTCTGGAAGGCAGGCAAGCATGTATTGCGTTATCTCAAAGGCACATCGGGATATGGATTGTGGTACAGACAGGAGGATGAGGTGAAGCTATGTGGCTTCATGGATGCATATTGGGCAGGGATCCCAACGGACAGAAAGAGAACATCTGGAGGGATCTTCAGTATCGGGTCGACAACAGTTTATTGGTACAGCGGGAAGCAGAGATCCGTGGTACTCAGTTCAGCAGAGGCCAAGTATATGGCAGTAAGTTTGGCTACATGCAAGGCTATATGGATGAGGAAGATCCTGGTCGGGTTGTTCGGGTCACACTTGGAGCCTACAGTGATTTATTGTGATAACTAGAGTTGCATTAAACTCTCGGCTAATCCAGTATTTCATGATAAATCCAAGCACATCGAAATCAGGTACCATCATATCAGAGATTGTGTGCAGCGGAGAATCATGTTACTTTCATACATTCCAACGGAGGATCAGGATGTTGATAACTTGACGAAGGCGCTCACCAGGAGCAAATTCGAATACCACCGAGGCAGGATAGGGGTTGCAGATAATCCATATCTTGTTGAGAGGGAGTGTTGAAAATGCAACAAGATGATGGAGCTTAGTGAAAAGGAGTCGCCTTCACTAAGTGGGCCCGCAGGCTTTTTTTTGGTGCAAAGTCTATTTTTAGACTATGTCTATTTTTAGACATATGGATCATGGTCTATGAGTTACAGGATGCTATTTGTGGATGATTGGTCATGTTGGTAAAAATAGATGGACTTCTATTTTTAGACTTCCAGGCTAAAAATAGAACAGTCGAATATTATTAGCTCATAATAATATTTGGACTATAAACACTATCTTATCCTCTTGGAGCACTTCAGTTCGAGCTATAGATGTGGCACATGCAACTGCTAGAAGGAAATACGCTTTTCTTATGGGTCAGTTGAGCTATTGCATGATGGACTTCAGTTAGAACTCAAGTGATTGAGTTTGGTGGAGTTGATTGAAGAGTTGATGGAGTTGTGTTCAGTTTGACTTAGTTGAACTAGTTGTATTTAGTCTAACTGTAGAATACACTAGTGATGAGTGATGTGAATTAATTATTAATTAATTCACTAATTATTAACTCATAAAGCAACTAAATAATACATCAGTTAACTTAGTGCATGGATAGTTCAGTGGAGATAGGTGTTAGAGGTGGAGACTACTATCAGTTGTGACTATAGCTGTGCATGAGATTTGCACAATCAATGATGGATATTTCCAATGAGGATTGCGCAGTACAAGCCAAGGAAAACGAGCTTGGATCATTCATATTCTCACATTGGATTGCGCAGTAGAGGCAGACAGACATCGAAGGAGATTTGAACCTGTGACTTGATTAAGATCTGAGCTAGTTTGTGTGTAGCAGGTGGAGATAGTACTGAGTACTTGTGAGGAGTATTGTAATATGTATTGTTACATGTTCTCTATCATTAGAATATACAAATAGTTCGGGGTTTTCAGCTGTATGCTTTCCCCATTACATACTGTGTTAATGTGCGCATGCGATTGATGTTTCATTGTTTTTAATTCTGCAAAATTGATGATCAATGTAGAGGAGGTTATGTATTATGCATGCATTCTGCAAATAGTGTATAATTGGGATAATCTCTGTGAATAAGTGTTATATTATTCAAAATTTCTACAGGTGGAGTGTACAAGAGTACACCACAAAGTTCAGAAAGATGGAAACAATGCTAGGTATCTCATCAAAGAACCCAAATGTAATCCTCAAGTATCTGGGGGGTCTACAAATCCATTTGTGGAAGTAAGTGATGTTGTTGATCCCATAATAGTGGATGAGGATTCGTACAGGAAAAATACTTGGAGAACATAGGCTAGAAGAAAGGTAAATCAAGTGAATCGTAGAAGAAGGAGCACTAGGATGCTTCTAAGGATGGGAAGAAGTAGTAGAAAGGAGGGGAAAAACATATTAATGTAAGGATCCCAACAACCACTGTAATATTGACCGTCATACAGAGGAGAAGTGTTGGAAGTTGCATCGAAAACCTAACCCAAAGAACAAAAACAAAGATAAGAAGAAGAAGATTTTGATGGTCATTTATTTGAGCAACTAGGTTGAAAGAAACTCATATGTGGATAATATGATCATATATAAATCAATGTAGAAGGAGGTGGATCTGACTAGCCTTTAGCAAGAGGAAGCGAAATAAATCACCAAACTCTTCCACATAGAGATATTGGTCAAGAAGACAAAGAATGATGTTATGTTTGACTCGAGATCACAGGAGAATCTCATTGTAGAGAGCTCGTCAAAAAATTGGTATTGGAATTTTGTAACAATCCAAGCCCATATCCATTGGGATGGGTAAATAATTATGTAGAGTTGAAGGTGATAAAAAGTGAAAAAATAGGTTTGCTATCAATGCTTATTTTATTGATGAATTATAATTAGATGTAGTTCTCCTTGATGTAGGTGGGGTGGTGTTTGGAATTCCTACATTTATAAGTGAGATGCAATCTTCATGTGGAGAGCCAACTAATACTAGCTCGTCAAGGATGGAAAATAATTCACCATCAACACACGCAAAGGCAAGTAAAAAATTTCACTCATAAGTGCCAACCAAGAAAATAAATTGATTAGTTCTAGAAAGAAGTACACTTTACTAATTTTAAGAAATAATCAGACTATAGAAGAGTTAATGAGAGGCAAGGAATCCCTTTAAGGGTGTACTAAGAAATAGAAATAACAACTGGAAGAGTTTTTATAAGCATACAAGGATGTCTTCCATGATCCTAAAGGGTTACCACCGAAGAGGGAAGTGGAGCACGACATCCATATTTTCTTGAACTGCATATTGCCAAACATTAGGTTGTATAGGTAATATATTATAGAAGCAATTGAAGTGAAGAAACAATTGTAGTAGTTACTAAAAAATGGTAGCATTCAACCCAATGCATCACCATGTGGGTCTCCCATCATCATCATGACAAAAAAGGATGGGACTTGGCGAATGTTTATAGATAATAGGTCATTGAACAAAATCACACTCAACAATAGGTTCCCCCTGTCTAGGATAAATGATCTAATGGATCAATTGCAACAAAAAAAATACTTCACCAAGGTTGACTTAAATTCTGGATATCACTAGGTTTGAGTAAGAGAAAAATATACCTATAAAATTGCCTTCAAAACTAGGCAAGGCTTGTATGAGTAGTTAGTCATGCCATTTGACCTATGCAATGCACCAGCTACTTTAATTAGGTTAATGAATGATATGCTACACCCATTTATAAATTCATTTACTATTTTCTATTTGGATGATATATTGGTATGCAATGCTACCTAGGAGGAGCACATCTCACATTTGACGTAGGAGCTAGAGACATTAAAGAAGTACCAACTACTAGTGAATACCAAGAAGTGTGAGTTTGCAAAGTATCTTTTGGTGTATATTGATATGTGATATGTGGAGAGTTGAAAATTGATCCTACCAAGGTGGAGGCAATCATGAAATGGTCGATGCCTACTAATGTTTATGAGGCTAGGAGTTTCATTGGGGTAGCAAAGGACCTGAGGAAATTCATAGTCTCATTTTCAGAAGTAGTAGAACCACTCCATGCCATAATATCAGGTGGAAAGAGTTTCTAGTTCGGAAAGGGTAAGTAGAGAACATTTAAGTAGTTAAAGAAGAAGATCAGTCAATCATCAATTCTATAATTACCTAACTTGCAACAACCCTTCGATGTGGAGACAAATGTGAGTGAATATGTTATGGGAGTGATCTTGATGTAAGGGGGAAGGCCTGTATGCTACCATCATGAAGTATTTAATGGGGTAGTTCTTAACTGCTCTACCTACGACAAGGATCTTTATACCCTGGTGCAAGTTATGAAGAAGTGGAAGCACTATCTAAAGGGGAACCAGACATCAATCCACACAAATAACCAACCTCTATAGTACCTACAGGCCCAAAGTAAGCTACAATATACTAGGAGTTACAAGTGGATGGGGTTTCTATAGTAGTTTCATTTAGTGATTAAGTATAAGAAGGGAAACACAAACAAGTTGGCTGACATTCTTTCAAGGCCACCCACATCAAATATCATAGCTTTGGGAACTCTGATGCACACGAAGCCATGCACCCATGATGCATATAGAGAGGCATATTCCGAGGATGAGTCAAGGAGGTGTTTCAAAAGTTGGAGAGTCATAGTTATGTGCATGATGGTGACAACACCACTGACTGCCATCTCTATCTTGGGTTACTCTATAGGTTGGATAAGTTATGTGTTCCTAAAATTGAGTGATTGTAGCTGATTAGAGAGGCCAACACTTGGAAAGTTGCAAGGCACTTTGGTATAGAGAAAACAATGGCCAAATTGCAGAGTTATGTGTATTGGCCCAAGATGCAAGAACAGGTAGCTAGGTTCACAAAAGGACACATGCCTTGGTGTAGCAACAATATTAGCCACAGGAAGCATGCTATATATCATACCTTACTTGTACCCATTCATCCCTAGGAAAACATTTCCATGGACTTTGTGGGAGGTTTACCAACAACCAGGAAGGGACATGACTACCCGTTCATAGTATTTGACAGGTTCAGCAGGATGTGTGTTCTGATGCCTTGTAAAAAGACCATCATTGGGAAAGAAGCAACAAACTTGTTCTTTGGAAAATTCTGGCTAAACTTTGGGATTCCAAGAATCATTGTTTCATAAAAGGACACAATATTTCTCAGCTCTTTTTAGATTACATTATGGGAGAAGATGGAAACAAAGTTAAAGAGGTCTAAAACATTCCATTCTTAGAAAGATGAGAAAATAGAAGTAGTCAACAAGAATTTGGTGCAACATTTGAGGGGTTACAATCAGAAGCATCTGAAGGCCTGGGATGAAAATTTGGTATATATAAAACACTCTTATAATAGATCATTCCACACTTCTGCTCGTAAGTCCCCATTTAGAACTTGTTTTGGAAATTTTCCACCTTCACCTTTGGATATTGTATATGGGTAGCAAGGAGGAGTAAGGGATGATATTACAATGGATACCTTGAGGGATGAAAAGTTTGTAAAAAGGATCAAGAAAATCCATATACAGGTACGAGAGACATTGCAGTAGTCACTAGAAAAATACAAGGCCAGGTATGATCAACACATAATAGAGAAGTTGTTCAAGGTGGGAGACAAAGTATGGTTATAGTTGAACAAGGATAGGCTACAGGATCTTGGTAAGAAAATCAAAGCTCTGTTATATGGTCCCTTTGAGATTGTTGGGCTTTACTTGCTAAGGTAAGTTAAGCTTTAATTCCTTTTGTCAACCCAAGTAGGTACACTTAGAGGCACTTATCTAATGTATATAGATCTATAAAGATCTAGTGTTCTAATGATAGCCTAGTGAAGTGAAATTAACCATGCTCTCTTACGAGAGGTGTCTCCTTGTCTTTTTCAAACACTTAAGCATTGATTTAGAAGAAAAAAATTTGATTGAAATCTGATTACCTACTTAACAAAATAGAGTATTAATTACTTGTTGAAGATTCTACGTTTCCCTTACAAGAACTTTACTCTATAGAATCCCTTCCAATCCTAAGTCATAACAATTCAAAACAATTTCTAAATCTCAACTAGTCAAAGCAATGAATGAGATAAGTAACTTTGGAAATCAATAATAGTTGATCCTCTTACAAGGTTCATTCATCTAACTATAGATTGAATTCTGCAATTACAAATCTTAATCAATGGAAATTGAACTATGAACTAACTCTAAAATTGAAATCATAAAATAACAAACATTTTTGTCAACTTCAAGATGAATATTGGTTGAGACTTCTTATGAAGCTCTTTCACAAAAAATACAAATCCCTTCAATTAACAATTTTTCAATTGCATGAACTTGTAACACATGAATTAAATAACAAATTCTAAATATCAAATCTATCTATGCAATTTATAAAGAAAACTTAAGAAGGAGTGTACCAGCTCCATAGTGGGGGCCCTTCCACACTTTGCAAGCACACTGTAGGCTAACTCAAATGAAGAAAATTATTGGATCTGAAATCATAAGATGAACTCAATACTATAGCTCTGTATTTAAGTCTGAGAATCAAAAGTACATCAACTGCGTTTCCAAGTTTTTCATATGTATATCAAGACTAACTAATAGCATAGTTCTCCCTTTGAGTTGCTTATCATAAATCTCCATAACGAAAATAAGCTTTCATAATCCTTATTATTCTAATAAGATCCTATCAATTACATCAAAGGAGGTCGAATTGGATCAGATTCTCCATTTAGGCAAAAATCTCAAAAATAGAAAATTTTGTTCACAAAATCTGAAATTTCTGCTAAAGTAGCTGGGTTTGACCAACGTTGACTATCCACCTATATTCCTAAAATCCTGAAGTGGAAAGGTAATCTACTATATTTGTACATTTAGGTTCATGCCTGCAATATTCGAAATTGATATCTTGTTATGCAACATGTCAAACCATGGAGCGATTACAGGAAGTTATAACATCTTGTAATTTTCTGGAAAATTCCAATTTTAACACAACAATTTCAAAAATTAATTTCAAGATAAAAATAGTGACAATGACATTATATCATTCAGTTTCTAAAGGTTATGGAGGAAATATAAAGGTTAAATGGTAAGAAATGATGAGCAAAAGAGGATTTTTAAGTGAAATGGTCAGTCATAAATTGATACCAACATTCCCCCAAACTCAAGATTTTGCATGCCCTCATGCAAATGAATTCTAACCTGTCAAACACCTCTTTTTGATTTTGCTTCTGCCTCAGATGCCTGAAGTAGAGCATTGATGTTCATTTGGTCATTGTACTCGATCTTCAAAATTTGGTATTTAGTTTTGACTGCCTTCTTCTGCTTGTACAATTTATAGGCTCTCTTACCAATCTAAACCTTGTAGGCTTGGAGTTTTCTGACCTTCTTCTTCAACTTTTCATTATCATCTCGAAATTTATTGCTCTAAGTTCTAAGAGTTTCATTTTCTCTCTTCACCACCCTTTCCAAAACTTTAGACTCCATAAATTGTTGCTGCAATTTTTCAACTTTCCTTTCCAACTTCCTTTTCTTCTTACCTGAAAGTTTTTGTTCTTGCGGTTCCTTCTCTTTATCTCTTGTTTATAATCCTTGTATATAATCATACTGATGCTGTTGTAAAATATCATCTTCTTCCACTATTTTCCCTCTTTGACCAAATTTAGCCTTTCTGGACTTCCTTGTGTAGGTGGTAAAATTTTTATCTTGCTCAGCTTTCTTAGTTTCCTCTCTTACCATTGTTCTTGTCTTTATACTGCTGCTGGATGGAGCTGAGATACTAGGTCTGTGAGTTGAAAATTCTCTTCTATATTATCCACATTAATCAATAACTCTGGATGTTGCTTCCCTTCCTGTGGATTCTGCTGCCCTTCCTGCTCTTCATCTGCTATAAATTCATTAGTCACCAATTTTTTTTTCCATGACACACCTATCTTTTGCAATTCAAACTCAATTAAGATTTTCACCAAACCAAAATGATATAAGCTCCTATCCTTGTTACTTCTTTGTTTTTGTATAGTTTTAGACATCTTAGTTAAGCTTTGCAAAAGAAAATAAGGCAAGATTATAACACAGTCTCCCCTTAGATGCATTAGTAGTTTGATATGATAAAGGAACACTATATTGTATCTGCCCTCACATGTTATGAATTTCTGAATCACATAGATTATTTCATCCCATGGATGAATGAGCCAACTCCTAGTAATCCCTGACTTCCAATTAACTGTTGATACCCTTGTTCTAGATACAAAATGTGTCCAGGTTTCCTCCTTAAGCTGATTTGTTTTGAAATACTTCTCTCCCTCTGGACTTATGCCTATAGCCTAGACAATTGTATCCTCTGAGATTCTAAAAGATAGGTTCCCTACAGTGGCTCTTTCTCCAGTGAATGAAGAGACAAATTCCATGGTTGTTAACTCATTGTGTCCATTGAATTTTTCTAAGAGTGTTAACCACTGTTTTGCTCTAAAGATTTCTATGTAGTCTCTATGCACTTTAGAAAGGTCGATTTGTTCTGGCTCTATTCTTTTTGCCATGAGAAAAAAATTACCTCTTTTTACCTTGTGTTGTAAGAAAAATGTTGCTGTGAGAAAAATTTACTTCTTTTACCCTATGTTGTAAGAAAAATTTACCAAAATTTTTGCGAGAAAACTACCCAATTCTATGTTGTCCAAGTGGAAGACGTTGCTATTTTTGTCTCTGTTCAAGTGGAAGACGTTGCTATTTTTGTCTCTGTTCAAGTGGAAGATGCAGCTATTTTTGGATTGGAAACTCCCTTTTTACCGGTCTTATGGAATTATCCTGCGTGTCATGGCCTTTCTTACTCGTATGTTGACATTTTCATTGTCAACATACTTGTGACATCATACGCATACCTTAGAGAGGGTTCTTAGGCATTCAGAATTCTCCACAGCGTTCACAACACTTCCTATGTGTTCGGGCTCTTACCAATACTCCACAACGTTCACTTTACCTCTTTCAACACAGCGTTTGCGTTAATGATGAGCTTTACTGCCTTTGTACAACGTTCAATTATGTAATGAACCCTTGGTTCCTTCACACAACGTTTTCTTAATAATAGGCCTGATAGCTATGAGCAACAGTCATGTTTAAATCTAATGATGAAATTGGGTATGATGGTATGGTATGAACCTTGACTAAGACCATGAGGGCTACGGATCATTATAGTCTCTTCCTACGAATCATTAAGGTTCCCTCTAACTAGTCGTTGATCTCTATTATGATGACATTTTGTCATAATCTTACTGCACTACCCTTTTCGATCATCATAACATATGTACTGTGTTTTTTTATTTTTTTATTTTTTAGGTTAAAAACCATAAAAAAATTATATAACTTCATAACTATACAAATCATTGGACCTGGACCTGTACCTCAAAATTCTGATCTGTAGCTTCTGATCTGTGGCTTTTGACTGTTTAATTAGATCTTGAATATGCTTGTTTTAGTGGATCTGTTGGTACATATGATTGATAGATTGAAGTGGTTGAAGTGGAATGGTATATATAGGGTAAGAGTATAAGCTTTAAGGATCAGGTTTAATGATTTATGTGCAAAATGAAAAATAGGATATATAGGTTATGATGCATAGATTTTAAGAGTAGGAATAAATAGGACAGAAAAATGAGTATGTATGATATAGGATAGGCTGGATTACAGAAACTGAAACCAATAAACATCATGAACCACTATTTAAAAATTGGAATTAATAAAAGAAATTAAAGTATTAAAATTAAAATTCTTACAGCCTTCAGATACTTCCTTGTTTGAAAGCTAACTCTGTTTGACTTGTTTGATGTGTTCAGGCATAGCAGAATGTGATGGTGCAATCCTTTTCTCTCTTAAGTGCAGTCTTCTTCTTCTTAACAGGTCCCATCTAGAAAATTTGCATATAACAGGTCCCTTTGCTGATGTGTTCTTCTTAATAGGTCCCATCTTGAAAATTTGCATATAACAGGTCCCTTTGCTAACGTGTTCTTCTTAACAGGTTCCATCTTGAAAAATAATTCTCTATTGAAAAGTCTATTGAAAAATGAAAGTAAAACAGATTCCTTCCTCTGCTGTAATAAAATTCTGAAAATAAGAAGATGAAAAAGTATGAAAAGGTTCAAACTTTTCTCCTCTGCTGCTGATCATATGACTTGTCCTCAAGTCATCAATGTGAAATGTAAATAACAGAGGATTTTATTTGGAAATACAAATGAAAAATAACATGAATTCTTACTGGCCAAATTCTTGGTTTTCCTGTTTGTGTTTAGAGTGTGCTAGAGTCTGGTTTTCACATCTAAACTGTTATTGTTTTTTTATTATTTATTATTTATAATTATTTTTGAAAATTCTAAAGTAGAAAGATAACTTAAGGCATAGATATTACAAAAGACTGCTGTACTATCTGAACCTCATTTTGCTGTGTCACTATCTTCATGAAATCTTCTTTGCTGACATGCTTATGATAAATTTTCAGCCTGTGTCCATTTACTAGAAACGTTCATCCTTATTGGTCAATTGTCATGAGTTTGATTGATCCATTCTCAAAGACTTCAATGGTTTCATAGGGGCCCATCCAATGGGTTGTAAATTTGGCTTTGTAGTCTTTGAATTTTGAGTCAAAGAGTAATGCCCAGTCACCAACTTGAAGCACTTTCTTCTTGATTAACTTATCATGCCACTGTCTCCTTCACTGTTGTACCATTGTTGTCCTTTCCACTGCTTGCTGTCTCATCTTGTCCAACTGATTCAATTGCACGATTCTTTCTTGTTGTGCTTCAGAGAGGTCTATTCCTAAGTCTGCAACCAATTTGTAAGTATGTATTTGAAATTCTATTGGCAACATGACTTCTTTGCCATACACTAGCTGATAAGGTGTAAACCATGTTGTGTTTATCCAAGTGATTCTATATTATGCCCAAAGTGCCTCATTAAGCTTATCTGCCCAATCTTACCTATTTGTTGCCATTTTTTAAGTCATGATCCCTTCCAGTGTCTTGTTTGTAGATTCCACTTGGCCATTGGCCTGTGGATGGTAGGGTGTACTCTTTCTATGTTTGATTTTGTACTTGTCAGTGATTTCTTGAACCAATCTAGAAGTGAATTGAGTCCCTTGGTCTATTGCTATCTGTTTGGGCACTCCATATCTAACAAAGATTTCTTCAAAAAGGAATTGACTACTGTTTGTTTAGTTGCCCTTACAAGTGCCTTTTCTTCAGCCCATTTAGTCAGATAATCGGTACATACAAGGATGTACTTTTTACCTTTGGATGGTGGATTAATGGGTCCAACAAATTCTAGAGCCCATTTTTCAAATGGCTCTAGATGTACTTGTAGCTGTAGTGGCATCTCATTGGAGGTGGTTGGTTTTCCCATGCGTTGGTAGCTGTCACAAATTCTCACATACTTGTTTTAATCTTTGAAAATTGATGGCCAATAGTAGCCAAGGCTAATATTTTTGTGTGTTGCCCTCTTGGCTGCAAAATGGCCACCACAAGGCTGATCATGGCATGATTTTAGTATGTCAATAATTTCATCCTCTCTAATGCATCTTCTAATAATCATATCATAACCAGTATAAAACAAATCGCCATTAACCCATGAATATTTTGCACTTTGCTTGATGAGCCTTTTCTTCTCCTTTGAGCTGAAGATGGAGGTACTTTTCCCGTGGACAAGTAATTAGCTAAATCAGCATACCATGGGGTTAACATTGAAATTGCAAATAAGTGTTCATCAGGGAATGAATCTTCAACTGGAACAACTTCACCTGGATTTTGTAGTCTAGAAAAGTAATCTGTGACCTGGTTCTCTTTCCCTGGTCTATCCAGCACTGTGAGATTAAATTCTTGCAATAATAATAACCATCTTGTGATCCTTCCATTAGTTATAGGTTTGTTCATTAAGTATCTAATGGCGGAGTGGTCAGTGTGAACAAAGACTTCATACCCAGTTATGTAGTGACGAAATTTGTTCACCGCATGTATGATTGCAAGCATTTCCTTTTCAGTTACTGTGTAGTTGAGTTCAACAGGAATCAATTTTTTACTTATAAAGTAAATGGCATAAGTTAAAGCATGTTATTTTTGCCCTAATGAAGCCCCTATTGTTGTATCAGATGCATCAATTGATATGTGAAAAGGTAAAGTCCAATTGGGTCCCCTCAAAACTGGAGCAGTGGATAATTTTTCTTTGAGTTTCTCAAAAGCAGTTTGACAACTACCATTCCAATTGAAAGATACATATTTTGCAAGAAACTTAAACAAAGGCAAATTTATCTTAATAAAGTTTTCAATAAATCTCCTATAATAGCTTGCATAACCAAGAAATCTTCTTACATCTTTTCTATTTGTTGGAATTAGCAATTTGACAATAATTTGAATTTTGGTTTGATCTACCTTGATTCCCTCATAAGAAACATGATGTCCTAAGACTATTCCCTCATTCATCATCATATAACATTTTTCATTGCTTAAAGACAAGTTGGTTTATATACATCGTTGTAAAAATTCCTCAAGATTTTGCAAAGAATGGTCAAAGGAATCACCATACACTGAAAAATCATCCATGTATACCTCAACACACTCATGGACCAGATCAGCAAAAATTGCTAATAATGCTCTCTGAAATGTTTCTGGAGCATTGCACAAGAAAAATGGTAAAACATTGTAAGCATATGTGCCTCAGGGACATGTAAATGTTGTTTTGTCTTGGTATTCTAAGGCTATGCTAATCTGATTGTAACCGCTAAAACCATCCAAGAAGGAAAATGACATTTTTCCAGCTAATGTATCCAAAACTTGGTCAATAAATGGTAATGGAAAATAGTCTTTAAGGGTGGCTTTATTCAGTTCTCTGTAGTCAACACAAACTCACCACTTACCATTTTTCTTGGGGACTATCACTAGTGGAGATACCCACTAGCTGTCAGAAATGGGGTAAATGAACTTTACTTTCAGTAACTTTTGTAATTCATCTCTTACAATCTCTTTAAGCATGGGGTTCATCCTTCTATGTGGCTGCCTCACTGGTTGAATACTAGTGTCTATATAGATATGGTGAGTGCAAGTTTCCGGGTGAATTCCTTGCATGTTAGTGTAGTCCCAAGAAAATTGCTTTTGGTATTTGGTCAGCAAATCAAGCAATTTATGTTCCTGAGATGTTTCTAGAAATGCCCAAATGTTTAGTGCTTTTCCTGGGCTGATTTCTACAGTCTTGCTTTGTGTGTTTGTACTCGAGTTGATTGGAAATATATCTTCAAATAATGTTTTCAGCGAATACATGGTACAAGTTTCCTGAAAGCTCTATGCCAATATTTGATCTGCAACAGTGTATTGTTCATTTCTCAATTCCTCCAAAACTTCAGGTTGAGAAATACACGTTTCTACAAAATCTTCATTATTGTCTTCCCTGAAAGCATAAATTTGATTGATGCTTAAAACATATTGTATTTCTTCCCTATCATTTTATTTGTCATCAAGCCATAGGTATGTGTTACTGCTAGAGCTTGGGCTAATGGGTACAAGGTAAATTGTTTTCTCTCTGTGCCTCTAGAAATAATCATGTTACCTGATCTACACCCAATGAATGCATCAGCAGTTGCCAACCATGGTCTGCCAAGTATGAGTGGGTGTCCTTCTAAGTTTGATTTTGGCTGGAGTACTAAGAAATCAACTGGATACTCCCAAGAGTCCAGTGAAACAATTATATCTTCCAGTATCCCTTCAGGAATGACTTTAGAGCGATCTGCTAATTCCAAAACAATCGGTGTTGACTATAAATTTGTTAGCTGTAAAATTTTCATTGTGTCCAATGTCATAACATTTATTGCAGCTCCTAAGTCAATCAGAGTGTTTGGAATTGAAATTTTGTTGATAATTGTTGTGACTCTAGGTATGCCTGGGTCAACATATTTTTCCATGGAAATGACATTTGACATTAAGCCAGCTAAATTGCCAATAACATGTATTGTTTGTGGATTAAATCTTTTCTTTGCAGGCTTTTTGAGACAGAGTTCTTTAATGGATTTGGTATAAATTGGAATATCCTTGATTTCCTAGAGTAATGGCATTTTGACATACACATTTCTCAATTCATCAAGAACATCGAATTGTGGCAATGGTATGGGTAATTTTGGTTGAAGTAATTACTCTGGAAATAGAGGTGACTGTATTGTTTTGATTTGTTGACCTTGTTCTGGATTGTTTTGTTTGCTATGTGTTGGATCATTTTTTTTGTTGTGTGTTGGATCATTTTGTTTGTTGTGTATTGGTATTTCTTGTTCATCAATTTGACTCTCATTTTGTGACTGCGTTGGAACAGGTGGAGGTTCCATTTGCAGAATTCGACCTGACCTTAGTTCAATGTTTTGCAGTGGCAGAATTGGGTATGATGGTCCCTCATCCATGCTATAAGTTGGTCTATCTATTAGGTTATTTTGGTTAGCTATGGTTTGAGCTAGTAACTGCGTAGGTTTAGGAGGCTGATTAGATGGTAATTTTAGCTGTGGTGAATTTATTTGTGGATGAGCAAGTAAGGTTTGCTGAGGATTTTGCTGTTGATAAGCAACTGGTTGTTGAGGGTATTGTTGTGGATATGGCTGAGAATATTGTTGTTGATAGTGTTGAGGATATGGCTGAGGAAATGGTTGCTGATATTGTTGAGGTGGTTGTTGAGAAAATTGTTGAGGATAGGAATATCCTCTCCATCCTTGTTGTGGATAAGTTTGCTGCTGTTGATTAAACCAATTTTGGTAAGGCATAGGAACATTCCAATAATTTTGAACAGGCATGTTATAATTTGTTGGATTTGGATTTTGAAACATACTTGGAGGTCTTGGCTGCCATGGCCTTCGAGCTCCCATGAAATATATGTTCTCCATCTCTACATTGGCTTCCAAATTATAGTTCTGCAAAACTTTCATCTTTGTGCAATCCTTAGTGTCATGATTTTCTGTACAAAACCCACAAATCTGCACATTCTCTAAAGGACATTCTTTCAAGGCATGTTTTCGTCTGCGTCTGGGACAAAATATAGATAACTCTTGTTTTTGTTCATCTTTTTTTTTCTTTGCTTTCAGAATGTCTATTTGATTTCCCAAAGTGCTTAAAAGGTCTGTTTTGAAATCTTCAAATAGATTGCCTAGTTCAGCTCTAGTGATATTCCCTGTGGCAGATTTAGTGATCTTAGATGTCATAGCTCTTCTTCCATTTCTTGCCCTACTTCTGGAGTAGTTCTGACACAAGTCAGCAATCTCATCAAAAGGTAAATTAGAAATTTCCCCTTTACCCATGAGATTGAGGTCATCTTCATATTCGTCCCGGATGCCCTTAAGAAATAATGTTTGATTTGTGTAGATTATATGAAAATCTTTCCAAGTATTCTTCTAAGGTCTCATCTTCTTGTTGATTCATTCTAAATATGTCATCTTTAGAGTCTTTTGATCAAAAGTAAGGTTGATACTTTTTCAAAAAGAATTTTCTCATGCTATCCCAATCAGTGATTGAGTGTTCACCTAATCCCATGAAAAACCTAAGTGCTGCTGCTTTTAATGTAGCAGGAAAAAGTCAAAGGTTGTGAGCATCATATGTATATCCATAGGTTCAGCATAATATATCAAATTCAAACAAAAATGAATCAGGGTATTCAGATGCCATACTATAAAAGTTTGGTAATACAGATGGTGGGATATTTTTCATTTTAATTTCCTCATCCATTTACTCTCCTCTATCTTGAATTGGAAATTTAACTGTTGATTCCTCTTCCTTTGGTGGATTTTGATTCCCTCCAAACAAAGTATCATTTCCTTGTTTTTCTTCATTCTCTCTTTGTCTTCTCCTTTCTTCCATTTGCCTCTCATATTCTTTGAGTTGTTTTGCAGTAGGTCCTCTGGATCCTCTGTCTTCAGCCATTGTGATATGTGACTTGTCTAAGGTTTCTATCTCTTCTTCCTGTTCTGATTCTTGAGGAACAATTTGTTCAAGGATAGGCTGTTGGATTCTTGTACTACTCTCTTTTAGTTTCCCTACTATAGAAGTCCCGGGTACATATATTTTCTTTCCCTCATGAGCTAGTAAGATTTGTCTTTCAACGAGAGTAAGTCTCTGGCCCGATCTTTGTTTTTCTTCAAGTTATTCCATAATAACTTTTCTAGTTGGTGTTGTGTACTCAATCCTCTCTAAAGTTTCTTCTCCCAATGGAGGATTAGTTATTTGGTGGGGGGTTTTTATGAATCTTCCTTTTTCATCCATAGATCTAGACATAAAGAATCATGGCTTAAAGAATTAAAACTAAATCTGTGTTTTTTTGTTTTGTTTATTAAGATTTTTAGATTATTTTTCTAAATCTTCCTAGTTTGCACCTCCCTGGCAATGGCACCAAAATGTTGGGATTTACTTGCTAAGGTAAGTTAAGATTTAATTCCTTTTGTCAACCCGAGTAGGTACACTTAGAGGCACTTATCTAATGTATATAGATCTAGAAAGATCTAGTGTTCTAATGATAGCCTAGTGAAGTGAAATTAACAATGCTCTCTTACAAGAGGCATCTCCTTATCTTTTTCAAACACTTAAGCATTGATTTAGATGAAAACCAATTTGATTGAAATCTGATTACCTATTTAACAAAACAGAGTATTAATTACTTGTTGAAGATTCTACCATTCCCTTACAAGAACTTTACTCTATAGAATCCCTTCCAATCCTAAGTCATAACAATTCAAAACAATTTCTAAATCTCAACTAGTCAAAGCAATGAATGAGATAAGTAACTTTGGAAATCAATAATAGTTGATCCTCTTACAAGGTTCATTCATCTAACTATAGATTGAATTTTTCAATTACAAATCTTAATCAATGGAAATTGAACTATGAACTAACTCTAAAATTGAAATCATAAAATAGCAAACATTTTTGTCAACTTCAAGATGAATATTGGTTGAGACTTCTTACAAAGCTCTTTCACAACAAATACAAATCTCTTCAATTAACAATTTTTCAATTGCATGAACTTGTAACACATGAATTAAATAACAAATTCTAAATATCAAATCTATCTATGCAATTTATAAAGAAAACTTAAGAAGACTCTGTAGTGGGGTCCCTTCCGAGCTTTGCAAGCACACTGTAGGCTAACTCAAATGAAGAAAATTATTGGATCTGAAAGCATAAGATGAACTCAATACTGTAGCTCTGTATTTAAGTCTGAGAATCAAAAGTACATCAACTACGTTTCCAAGTTTTTCATATGTATATCAAGACTAACTAATAACATAACTCCCTTTGAGTTATTTATCATAAATCTCCATAAAAAAAAGAAGCTATTCATACTCCTTATTATCCTAATAAGATCCTATCAATTACATCAAAGGAGGTCGAATTGGATCAGATCCTCCATTTAGGCAAAAATCTAAAAAATATAAACTTTTGTTCACAAAATCTGGAATTTCTGCTAAAGTAGCTGGGTTTGACCAACGTTGACCATCCATCTATATTCTTCAAATCTTGAAGTGGATAGGTAATCCACCATATTTGTACATTTAGGTTCATGCCCACATTGTTTGAATATGCCATCCTGCTATGCAACATGTCAAACCATGGAGTGATTACAGGAAGTTACAACATCTTGTAATTTCTGGGAAATTTCAATTTTAACACAACAATTTCAAAAATTAATTTCAAGATAAAAATAATGACAATGACATTATATCATTCATTTTATAAAGGTTATGGAGGAAATATAAAGGTTAAATGGTAAGAAATGATGAGCAAAATAGGATTTTTAAGTGAAATGGTTAGTCATAAATTGATACCAACAGAGATACTAGAAAAGGTGAGAGATTATGCCTATCAACTCAATCTAACCTAATACATGTGAATTTACTCAATTGTGAATGTAGAGAACTTGAAAATCTACAAGCCTTCCATGCTAGATCAAGAAGAGGAATAGGTCCTACTTTTGTAGAGGATTTGACACGATATTCTCAGGTGGAGCAGATAGAGGATACAATTTTTACAGAAGATGTCCATAACAATAAGAAAAGGGAAGCATGACCTTTTTCCAGATTGGGTTAAAAGGACAACTTTCAGGCAATGCTAAATGGCACAACGGGGAAAAGGTGGGGGTTGAATTCCCTTACCTCATATAGTAGAAGCTTTTGAGGACCAAAAGCCTCCCAAAATGGGGGAGGTGTGATCTAGATTGGATCATTATATACTTTTCATCCATATCATTGCTTTCAGAGTGGAAAAACTAGAGGAATCATCTTAAAGGACCATTTAACACATATTTCATTAAATTTGAAATTTTTTTGTTACAAGTCCTTCAATAAAATTCATTCTTTTGTAAATCGCCATATTAACTTGATTCAACATTAAAATAATTTTAGTAATTTCAAACCAATTAGAGATCATGAATAGGTCAAACAGGGGTTGTTATGTACAATAGTATCAATACATAGTAGGAGTGTGAAATCAAACTCTTAGAAGAAATTTATTTAAGATAAATCATATTAGTATGTCAAACATCTAATAAAGATATTATAGTTATGGATAACATACTAGATTCCTCGATGTTTAAATTTTATGTCTGGCAACTCTAACCCCCTTTCCCCCAACCTATGGGGGATTTGTTGATTGAATGATGGTGATGTGAAGATATTATTGTAAATGACAAGGATAAGTGTCCCTTGCATTGCATTGAAACTAATCTACTAAAACCTTAGTAAAATGTTCTTGTGCTCAATTTCCTACGGTCCCTTTGTGCCTTTATGAAGCACTAATGAGGGGGTCAGCATTCATCTTCATAGTATGCAGGCATCCACTATAAAAGTTATACATTGTTGATCTAGGTATTTCAAGAAGGTTAGGCACCATTGGTCTATCTCCACTCAAATCCAAGTACATCAAATGAGAGTTCTTAAATGGGTATTCATGTCATTCCATTATGATGGACAATGACGCAAATTGAAGTAAACAAGAAACTTTAGTGGTGAGTTCTTGTAAGTAGTGGAGGCAAGGGTTTTCAAATATTAGCACAGTTGATGGTAGTGTGGATATTGATCTCTACTTGTCAACATTGTCAAAACCAATAATAGTCTCGATGTAAATGTAGTGTAACCAATTGTATGGAAAACCATGATTGGCCATTACTTTCACTAAGAAGAGAAAATGATAAACATTTTTAATGGGGAAGAAATAAATGTGAAACATAACTCATGTGTTTTAGTTGAAATTTATATAAGTCCCCATGTTCTTTAATTATTAAATACTTAATGTAAATACAAATAAATTATCATTAAGATATTGATTTTGAAGATTAAATATGTATTAAAAGGAATTCATCTATGACACTTGATTTTTCATGTAGTCTAAATAAACCACTTAAAGCTTATTACCAATTAATTCTAATTAGTTTTGTATAAGATATATCTTTACTTACATTAATAGCTTTATTTAAAAAATAAATTACATTTATAAACTTGTATGAATACATATAACTAAATGAAATTCAATAAATAACTTCTAAGTCTTGTTGGATTCTATGAGATTATTTTAAGTACAAATAGTTTATTTAAGAATTGAAATTTACAAAATGTTAATATTGATGGGAAAAGCATGTCATATGGTGCAAAAAGTTTAAAGACATCCATTTATGGCCCATCTCTTGAATGAGCTTAAATAGTCTACTTAATGCTCATTGTGAATTCATTAATCCATGTTTTATTAGAAAATTCATTTTCTTTACATGGTTTTTTATTCTAGAAATAACAATGTCACATTTATACATTCATATTAAACCACATGATAGTTAAATAAAAATCAATTAATGGTTTCTTGACTTATTGACTTATATGACATGATTGCATATATGAATAATTGATTTAATAATGCATAGTTAGAAAAAGTTGTCAATTCAAAATAGAATAAACCAGTTAGAACTCATAAATAATTGATTTTCTAAAAAATATATTTTTACTTACATTGAGATCTTTATTTAAAAAATAAATACCATTTATACATACATACATAGTAAATATAATTTAATACATACTTGTCTTGTTGGTTTCTATGAGATTATTTCAATTACAAATAATTTATTTAAGAATTCAAATTTACCAAATGTTAATGAAGGTGGGAAAATCAAATGCCATATGTTGCATAAAGTTTAAATACATTTATTTATGACCCATACCTTGAAATAACTTTAACAATCCACTTAAAATTCATTACCGATTAATCATTCCATGTGTTGTTAGGAAAAACATTTCATATTACATGGAGTTTTATTATAAAAAAATGCCACATTTACACACTTAGACTAAACCTCATAATATGAAAATAAAAGTCAATAGATGGCTTTATATAGACCACTTAAAACTCATTGTCAATTAATTATAATTTGTTTTGTAAAATATATATATTTACTTACATTAAGAGTTACATTTAAAAAGTGCATCACATTTATAAACTTCTATCAATGCATATAGCCAAATAGAATTCTTCAAGTCATATTGGATTCTATGAAATTATTTAAACCACAAATAAACTATTGAAGAATTGAAAATGACAAAATGCTAATATGGATTGGAAAATCAATGTCTTATGGTGCAAAAAGTTTAAATACAACCATTTTTGACCCATCTCTTTAACGAGTCTAGATGGTCCACTTAACACATTGTTAATTAAGTATTCCATGTTTTATTAAGAAGATAATTTTGTTTTGCAAAGAGTTTTGTTTCAAAACAATACAATATGAGATTAATACAGTCTTAATAAATTACGTGATAGATATATAAAAGTCAATAAATGGATTCCTTATTAAATTAAATGAGATGAGATGATTGCATATACAAATAGTTGATTTAAGAATATATAAAAAAAATTATGGGTTAAAAATTGAATGCCCTACAATTTAATGAGTAGTATTCACTTATGAGCCATCACCCATTAGCCTAAATAGTCCACTTAATACTTATTATCAAGAAATTAAAAGACATATTTGTCAAAAAATGCATCATAGTATATGGCTATTATAAATCACATTTATACACTCATATTAATGGACATAACTAAGTACAAGTCAATAATATAATTCTAGCTCAAGTGATATGATTTCAGTTTATTTAAAATACAAATTTACAAAAAAATGACTTTAAATAATGAAATTAGATGCCTTACAGTTCAAAAAGTTCAATGACATAATTCATCCATGATAGTATCTAATCAAACCTTGATAATCCACTTATCAATCATTATCATCATATATATGTTTTTTTAAGAAATGCAAAATTATTTACAATATATTTTTATCTCAAAAATTACATATCACATTTATGCACTCATATTAGTGCATTTTATATGTAAACAATGAATAACTGACTTTGTGCCTTGTTGATTTTCAATATGATATGATTGCAGTTACAACCATTAATTGATTTAAGCATATAAATTTATGAAAACTATCGATTGAGAAATCACATATCTTATGCTTCAAAAAGATCAAATCATTTACCTATGACACATTTCTCATTAGCCTTAATAGTGAATAATGCACATAACATTCATCAAGTAAATTATTATAATTTCTTTAGTAAGAATAGCACCTTTGTTTGCAAGGAGTTCTATTTCAAAACTTATATTTCACATTTATATATGATTATTAATGCATATAAGTAAACATAAGTCATTAAAAATAACATGCCTCGATGATTCATGTAAGATAATTTGAATGGCAAACAATTCATTTAAGAACACATGCGCACGCACACACACATCTTAGAAAAAAATTTTGATACAACTAAGTCATTGCAAAAACAATTACAAATAATAAGGAATATACATATTAATATAATTGACAATTCCCATATATTTCAAAAAATATAAAATCATACAAATTGATTCAACAAAAACTATGCCCAAAATGTATTGAAAAATTAGAATGTACTTTTCAACAAATTTATAAAGGAAATTATCTCCATGAACTACAATGAAATACATGTTCTATTGAACATTTGAATGTACTCATGTTTTTGTTTGATACAATGAAGTGTCTTAAGAAAGGAGAATAAAACTTGCATAAGCCACGTATCTTGCTCTTTTCCTGTATATGATTTTACCAAGATGTGGTTTGATCGATATCCGATGAATTGAGAAGTATGTTTTTTTTGTATCTATTAGCAATACATTTGATTCTTCATAATTATCTCCATATTGGGACCACACATCAATCAACTTTTTCTCATAAAATTGTCTTGTTCTCCCTGCTTCCAATTTTGTGTGCAAATGACAATGAGACCTGACCCATGCAAATTTATAGTCCTCTATATCAATATTTGATTTTTCAAGTACTTTCCGAATGTACTTGTTAGTGACATTTAATCTCCATATTGCGACATCATAATTTCTTAAGTAATATTTTAATACTTCTTACTGAAAAGGCCTTAAAAAATAGGACCTATCACCTATTGGGTTGTATTATATTCTTTCTATGACTAGCCCACGTAGTTAACCGAGGGTTAGAGGGGGGGAGGTCATAGGGGGTTTCATGCATACCCATAACCCCACTTTATGGGGTCTGGGGCAGCACCTCGGAAAATTTTGGTTTTGGAACCTATGTTAGGTTGGGCAGACCCACCTATGGTTTTGTGCATGATTTTCGCACATGTTTTTTGGACGCGATGGTTTTCGGTCCATTGTATTGGATGCTTCGGCATGTATAAATATGTATTGTAACATTGAAAGGAATATAATGAAAAATCGAGCTGGTAGTCCTGGTTTTGGGATCCAGGGGAAATCTCTGTGTATATGTGTTATGCTCTCTCATTGTTTATTTTCTATGTTTAGAATTCGTATGCAGGTAATTTTTGTACGGGGTTAAAACCTACATTTGGATCAGTTTTGTCTTCAAGGGGATGCCTTTATTGCTAAGGGGTTTTGCTTGGGCCTGTGGTAGACCCTGTTCAGTGGGAGATCTGCGAGATCGATACTATTGGTAAAAGAAGATGGCAAGCAGTGGAAAGATAGAGATCGAGAAATTTAATGGTCAAAGTTTTGAGTTGTGGAAACTCAAGATGGAGGATCTGTTGGTGGATAAAGATCAGTGGATCGTGGTAGATTCGAGTACTAAACCAACAAGAATGTCTGATGAAGAATGGAAGAAGTTGGATTGGAAGGAAAAGAGCACAATACGATTGTGTGTCTCAAATTCATTATTGCTGAATGTATTAGGGGAAGCTATGGCGAAGGCTTTGTGGGACAAGTTAGGGACTTTGTACCAGTCTAAGTCTCTAGTGAATAAATTGTTCCTGCGGAAAAATCTGTATAGCCTGAGGATTAAAGATGGAGACTCAGTGACAAAACATTTGAACGCATTTAATAGTGTGGTAAGTCCGTTATTATCTATTGATATTAAAATTTCAAATGAAGATAAGTGCATCAGTTTGTTGTGTTCTCTACCGGATTCATGGGATAGTCTGGTTATTGCAATAGGTAGTAATGCAATTTCCTTGAAGTTTGATGAAATAGTCTCATCCTTACTGACGGAGGAGATGAGACGGAAAAATACAGAGAGCCAGAATGGTGATGCCTTGTCTGTACGAGGATGGTTCCAGAACAGAAACAAAAATAAGTCATCGAGTGGGAGATCTAAATCTCCGGGAAATCTGTAAAGGTGGTGTGCTGGAAATGTGGAAAGGAAGGGCACTATAAAAGGGATTGTAAATCTAAAGCTCTTGATAAAGGAAAGGGATCTGATGATGCTCCTTCTGCAGAGGCGAAAGCCACCTTAGATGAAGGTGGGGACGTGTACTTGGCTTCTTCAAGTACACATGTAGATCATGAGGCATGGTTGATTAACTCAGATGCATCCTTTCACTTCAATCCCCATAGAGAGTGGTTCTGCGAGTATGAGAAATATGATGGTGGTGATGTCTTCTTGGGGAATGACAGGAAGGCTATAATCATTGGTCGCAGAAAATTAAATTTGAAGTTGCAAGGTGAAAAGGTTAGAACACTTCCGGGTGTTCTTCATATTCCTGCATTAGCCAGAAATCTGATTTATGTAAGCAAGCTGGATGATGCAGGTGTAAAAATAGTGTTCTAGAAGGATAACTGCAAGATGGTTCAGGTAGAACTGGTATTGATCCAGGGAGTTTGGATTAGAACTCTGTACAAGCTGCAAGGTAGCAGTGTTATTGATGGGTGCAACAGTTTTGTGGTTCCTGAAAGTGGAGTAGAAAATCTAGTGGTCTCTCGAGAGAAGACCATGCTGTGGCATCAAAGGCTTGGACATATTGGAGAGAAGGGCGTTCGAATACTTCATGGTAAAGGTATGGTAGAAGGTATGAGTAATAGCTCTCTGGATTTTGATTTCTGTGAAAATTGTGTATATGGGAAGCAGATTTGGGTGAGTTTCCCCTTTGGTAGTAAGAGGGCGAAACAGATATTAGAGCTTGTGCACAGTGATGTGTTTGGACATGTGAAGGTTCCATCACTGGGTAAGTCTGTGTACTATGTATCATTTATAGATGACTTCTCAAGGAATACATGGATATATTTCCTTAAGAAGAAATCTGAAGTCTTTGACATGTTTAAAGAATTTAAGGCTCTCGTGGAAAATCAGACAGAGAAGAAGATAAAGGTGCTGAGGACAAATAATGGTGGAGAGCTTTTCAGCAAGGAATTTGAAGAATTCTGTAAGAAGTGTGGTATATCACGGCAGAAGACTACTCCATATACACCTCAACAAAATGGAGTTGCAGAAAGAATGAACAAGACGTTGATGGAAAGGGCAAGAAGCATGCTCAGTGGTGCCAAGTTAGGACAGGAATTCTGGGCAAAGGGGGTGGATACTACATGTTACCTGGTCAATAGGTCACCTTCATCAGCGTTGGAGGATAAGACTCCACAAGAGGTATGGACTGGTAAGAAACCCTCTCTTTCACATCTAAGGGTATTTGGATGTGATGCATATGTACATGTTCCAAAGGAGAAACGAACCAAGTTGGATAGTAAATCTGAAAAGTGCATCTTTATTGGGTATAAGGATGGTTTAAAGGGTTATAAGCTTTGGAACCCAGTAAAAAGGAAGGTTGTGTACAACTAAGATGTGGTGTTCAGAGAGGTGAAAGATGTTATTAAACATGAAGTCCAACTAAAGGAACCTGAGAAGATAGAGTTTGAGCTAAAGGAGGAAGAATCATACTCTACAGTAGAGGAGGAATCAGAAGATGAAGAGCCATAAACTCTGGCTGTGAGAAGATCAATTCGAGAAAGAAGGCAGCCAAAAAGGTATAGTCCATCTACTTTCTATTCAAATTTTTCTTTGTCTGTTACTGATGATGATCCTAGAACTGTGAAGGAAGCAATGGATTCAGAGGATGGAAAACTTTGGAAAGAGGCCATGGTTGATGAAATGGCATCTTTGCACAAAAATGAGGCTTGGAATATGGTGCAGTTGTCAACTGGAAGGAAACCCATTGGCAGCAAATGGGTGTTCAAAAAGAAGACAAATGCAGAAGGAAAAGTGGAGAAATACAAAGCTTGGTTGGTAGCAAAAGGTTATTCCCAGGTGTCGGGAATTGATTTTGGTGATATTTTTTCTCCCCCGTTGCCAAAGTAACTTCTATTAGATTACTTTTATCTATTGTTGTTGCTTTTGATTATGAGATAGAATAGATGGATGTGAAGACAACATTTCTTCATGGGGATCTGGAAGAGGAGATCTACATGAAGAAACCTGAAGGTTTTGCGGTGAAGGGTAAGAAAGAATTGGTATGCAAGTTAAAAAAGTCTCTGTATGGGTTAAAACAGTCACCAAGGATGTGGTATCAGAAATTTGATACATTTATACGGGGACTTGGCTTCACCAGAAGCAAAGTAGATCAATGTGTGTATTTTAAATTAATTGGTAACAGTGTTATTTATCTGGTCTTGTATGTGGATGATATGTTGCTGGTTGGAAATGACAAATAAAATTATCCAGGATTTAAAGACCCAATTGTCCTCCAAATTCAACATGAAAGATCTTGGTGCTGCAAACTATATTTTGGGCATGGAAATTAAAAGAGATCAGGAAAAGAGGAAGCTCTGGTTAAACCAAAGGAAGTATGTCGAGACAATACTACAAAGGTTTAATATGCAAGATAGTAAACTGGTGAAGGTTCCTATTCTTATAGGTGAGAGGTTATCTGTTGAACAGTGTCCCAAGACATAAGAAGAGGAAGAGGACATGTCCCATGTTCCATATGAAAGTGTAGTCGGTAGCTTGATGTATGCAATGGTCTGTATTAGACCAGACATTGCACATGCAGTGGGAGTATTGAGCAAGTTTATGTCAAAACCAGGGAAGGAGCACTGGACAACAGTGAAGCAGGTTTTCAGGTATTTGCATGGCACTAGTGATTATGGTTTGTGCTACCAAGGAAGACTAGGATTGCACAGAATGTTGGATATTCATGGCTTTGTTGATGTAGACTGGGGTGGAGATCTGGATCAGAGAAGATCTACAAGTGGGTATGTGTTTAACCTATTTGGAGGTGCAATAAGTTGGATGAGTAAGAAACAATTTGTAGTGGCACTATCAACTACAGAGGAAGAATACATGGCAGCCACTCATGCAAGCAAGGAAGCAGTTTGGTTACAAGATTGTGTTCAAGTATGGGGTTAGTACAGGGAGCTATAAGGATATACTGTGACAGCTAAAGTGTAATTTTCTTGGCAAAAGAATCCCGCATATCATCCAAAGACAAAGCACATTGATGTTCATTATCACTTTGTGAGGGATATGATAGAAGACAAAAAGGTGTTGCTAGTAAAGGTGGACACTTTGAAGAATACTGCATATGCATTGAAAAAATCTATGAGATCTGAGAAGTTCTCTTGGTGTAGAGAGACAATGGGCATTTCAGGGCTGAAAAAATGACTAAGCTCTCTTGTGTCCCCTTGTGGAAATAAAACAACAAGTGGGAGAATGTTGGGTTGTGTTATATTCTTTCCATGACTAGCCCATGTAGTTATCCGGGGGTTAGACGGGGGGAGGTCACAGGGGGTTTGAGGCGTACCCGTAACCCCACTTTATGGGGTCCAGGGCAGCGCCCCAGAAAATTTTGGTTTCGCAACCTGTGTTAGGTTGGGCAGACCCACCTATGGTTTTGTGCATGATTTTCGCACATGTTTTTTGGACGCGATGGTTTTCGGTCCATGGTTCTGGACGTGATGGTTTTCAGTCCATGGTATTGGATGCTTCGGCATGTATAAATATGTATTGTAACATTGAAAGGAATATAATGAAAAATCAAGCTGGTAGTCCCGGTTTTGGGATCCAAGGGAAAATCTCTGTGTATATGTGTTTTATGTGTTATGCTCTCGCATTGTTTATTTTCTGTGTTTTATAATTTGCATGTAGGTAATTTCTGTACGGGGTTAAAACCTACATCACCAAACTACCAATCTGGTTCTCTTTGAATATGAAAATTTTGTTCATCTTTGGTGTATGATTGGAAGAATACTCCTTCCATTTCAAATATCAACAACATCTTTTGACTTGTAGTAATTCCCATCTGCATCTGCACTGCAACCACATGTATGATATTAACATATCTCCACTTCAACACTTCATTGCTTAAGGACATAAAAACCTATCATTTTAAAAATGATGTTAATATTTATTATGAAGTATTTCCATTTGTATGCTAAGGCAATTTTACAATGAGTTTAGAGTATCACAAAATACAAATACAATTTCCCCATTAAAATGAACAAACAAATAATATGTTTACTTTATACATACAACCTAATACCTTTATTTAATTTGTATGGAATAAAAGTCTTATAAGAATGCATTGACCCACCATTTAAATCATTGATTTTAAGACTTATAATGATTTATTTAATTGCAATTGAAAAATATAATTACAATGGTCTAGTGCAAGTAAACAAACTAATTATATATTAATTTTCACATACAATATAATACAGTTTTTAAATTTCAAACCTAGTTAATTATATGCTAATTTATAGAGTTTCTACCTTAGTTTCTTTTGGTGCTTCTTTTAGTACAAATTGTATGTTTAATGTTGGTGCTACATACAACTTAATATAGTTTTTCAACTTATATGGAATAAAAAAGGTTATAAGAATGCAATGGGTCATCCTTGACATTACTAATTTCTAAGAGGTATAATGATAACTTAAACCACATTTAAAGCAAATAATTGTAATGATCTAATTAAAACAAATAGACCAATTATGTATTAATTTTACACACAATGTAATCCATTGTAAAAAAAATATAGCATGGGAAATTTTGATATGAAAACATTAAATGACCATTCATCTCACCAAAAATCAAGAAAATAAAAATATTTTATTTTTAGTAATGACAAACCAAATCAACAATTCTTTTATTAATGTTGTGAAATAAAAGTAATACTTCATGATGTCATACATATAATAGCATGAAATAGACATCGATAATCTTAAGGTACTTCTAAGTGTAATTGAATATCCTTCAAAATAGCTCGTACATCCGTAGCCTTGTTGAGTTTATGCAACATTCTCCAGAGCTCATCGATCAACCAATTATCCCCTTGATTTTCTCCAATGAATGGAGGGGAAAGAATCACATTTTCTTTTGGATTCTCTTTCACTCTCTCAATTAAACAATCAACTATAATATTATTGGTTGTGTCATATTGGGTATGCATTTCCCACACATTTTTCAATGATTTAGTGTGTATAACTTTCGTTGGATTGTCAATGACCTTATGTCCCTTTTGTGGTTTACAGTCTGAAGCAGTCCACTTAAACACAAGTTTATCTTGTAATGTTTTTGAAACCATTTTTTATAGAAATCTTATTGTGATTTGTTTCAAAGTTGTCGTCTAGATTGCAATGTCAAGAGATTCATTTTTGAAACACATTTCAAAAAATGATTTTGCATGTGGATGAATCCAAAATAACTTTTTCTCTAATGTGTAATCAGCATCAACTCCCATTTTCTCAATATGCCCTTTGCTTTTTGCTTCATCATCAATTCTATGATAAAAAAATATCCTTCAGTTCAAAAATAACTAGTTTCTTTTCAGTTGTTTTGGTTGCAACACAATGGAAAATAATATAGTCAAACCATTTTATTCATGTTACAAAAATTACTAAAAAAATTGTTGAAATGATACACTTACCTTGAGTGGTTTTTGCATTATTTATAGATGAAACAATAATTTCTTTTATCATCTTGATAGACCTTGGAGTAAACATATTAAACCTTTAATCAAATACCAATTGTACTTCTTATTAAACCTTCAATCAAATACCAATACCAAGAAAAACATTAGTAATGCAACCTTTAAAAAGAAACACACACACACACACACACCTTTAACATTATTTTGATTGTTAATTTTATCCTTTTTATTTGTTCCTATAATAAAAATATACAATGTTATGGTAGTTACAAGCATTAGAGTTTGAAGAATAATAAGATAAACAAGAAGACAAGTTATAAGTATATGATATGGCATTATCTTCATATTTGTAACATTGCACCTCATCTTCATCTTTGTTACCTTTATTTGTCTCCAAATTAAACATATAAAATATTTTGAATTGTGAAAATGAATAGAATCACTAAATAATAAGGAAAACAAGTGGACAAATTATAAGTACATGATGTTAAATTTTGTTCTTGATTAAAGTTTTGTTTAACTTTCATTTGATCAATGTCTTGGTTTTCCTTGCTTGTCACTATAATAAGCATAAAAAAATGTATAAATTGTGACAATGAACAAAATTCATTAAACAACTATACAAAAAACGAATCATCTATAATTGTCCATATAATATTTTGGTCTTGATTGTAGTTTTGTGGGACAATCCCCTAGTCATTATATTCATTCTCTTTATTTCCAACTATAATCAACAGATTAAATGATATGAATCACGATAATAAAAATAATAATTTAGAATAACAATAAAATAAAAAAAGATAGAGTTACAATGATTAATACCCATTTTTATCTCCATCGTTCCATGGTCATTGTCTTGATTAATTTCATTCATCTCATAATTCCCTATAATAGTCATCCAAAAATTCTATGAATATGGAAATTAAATAAATTGAAAAATTATCAAGAGCAAAAACCAAACAAATTATGTACCTGGTATGATAACTTCTTCCTCTCCTCCTTCTCCTCCTATTTCCATCTCTATACTTTTTTCAACATCATAAGCACTATATTGATTATTTTTTTGCTTCCCACTTTCATCATTCTTTGTTTTAGAACCTCCATCATTAGTCATTTTAATAAACAGTTTGACAATTAAGAAATATGAACAAAATAGTATCCAAAGTATTATAAGAAAAACAATAAAGGAATTGTAGTACCTAAATTTTCCAAGAAGTTAATGGATCCTGGATTTGATAGTTGAAAAGATTTGTAATTATTTAACATGATTGTCCTTTGTGACTCTGTTTGCACAACACACGAAAATCTTCTTCCATATGTACAATAGGCCTTGACTAAATTTGTCCCGCATAAAGAGAAATAACCACTTTTGCATCACTACATTGTTGGTGTTTTTCCAATAAATCCATCCAGAAATCATAATCTCTCTCATTTTCATCAAATGTGTCTTCAAATGTGTGAGAGTATTTTATAGCCTCCAATTTTTTTAATTCTAAAGTATAGAAATGTATAGTAAGAACTATATCATAACTATAATTGTTTTGGGACTTATATTCATAAATGCCACTAGTCATTTTATAGTTGAACTTGGAGTTCTTTATGGAAATTTCCAAAGACTAGCGTACATCATTACAAAACCAAATTTCTACTACAAAAATTGTAGTAAAGTCATTCAACTCATTTTTTCCAATAAGAAATAGAAAAAATTCAATATAATATCTATTGTGGAATTGTTCTTTTTTCAGAGCCAGTGTATCCAAAACAACAAGGTCAGCATGTAAAACTGGTTGCAACTGACATGGAAAAGAGTACAAAAGTGTTGACAAAAGATTAGGGCCCTCAAAATGACAACCAAATTCAAAATTGTTGTCAACCAGTTGAACACTTGCTGATCCATTTATCATTCTGTCAAGGACTCCACATGCTTGCTAAGAAAGGGACTCTATCTTTGTATTACATGTTCCTTTGACATAAGTAGACCCCTCCACCGTGTTGCAAAAATTGGAAAATATGATATCATTAATTTCATAATGCTCAAGAATGTTGAATGTGGTAAGAGTCATCTCATTCAAGTTTTGATCACGACTTTGACAATATGTAACCATTGCATCCAATATTGTTCTGTTGGTTTTCAATTTAGAACAATAATCTTTTAATTTTATGGCATTTGTTGGATGATTAAGTGGAATAGAAAACCAAATGGTTCCATCCAATATCTTATCTTCTACTGAAGCAATTTCTTCCATGGTTAATCCCTGAAGGGGCCGAAGAGTAGCTGCTGTCAAACTGTGTAGACTATTTCTCTTGTAGTTCTCAAAATCAGGTTGGCTTGGAGAACACTTTAATGTGCATAGTTGGTAAAAGTTAGAAACAGTGTCCCATTTATCCCAAATAGGTTCATCAAGATATAAAAGAATTTTTTATCAGAAAAATTTGTAATTGGACAGTTGAAGAAAGGGCACAACAGTTCATCACCAACCTGATAAAATAATAAATATAAACTAATAAGAATTCAATGTAAAAATGAAACTAAATAAGGTGTTATAAACTAATGAGAATTCATTATAAATATGAGAAAATATGACTTAAATTATCAGATTTAGTCATTTATCTACAATAAAAATAGATACAATAATAAAATGTTAAATGTAAAAATAATTAAAATTACATACCTTGTCTTCAACCGTCATAGAACATCAAATCCTCCTTTTCTTTAATTTGTCATTGGAAATTAAGAAATGTCTTGCTGAGCTCACAAAACCAATAAATGGAGTTTTGTAGAGTACCTTATTTGCAGAATTTAATTGACAACAAATGTGGATCACTTCAGTGGGTTCAACTGATGGATGAAAGAATCGAGCATTACATTTTTTTATATATTTTTTTCACTTCTATAGATACATTATATTTAGGATTTGTTAAAATTTCTTTCGTTGCTTGAATGGTTTGTTGACCATCAACTATCCAAAAATTGATATTATTAGAATTTAGATCCGTCTCATTTATAATTTTGATAGAGTTGACCAATGGATTAGACTCATTGATGTCAAATGGAATCAGAAGAGCATCAGGTAATGAGGTTTGAAAATTTTCTAGGAATGATTTCCCTAATACTTGAACATTTAAATCATCTCGTGATCTTAATTTGAACACTTTGGAGGCTTCTATACATCTTTCAACAACAACTTTTGTACTAAAGGAGTTTGAAAATAGATAGCAATGCTTGAAGGCTTCATGAATCTCATCACATTGATTTGCAAGGTTTGTTGTCTCAGATTCAACTTTCTTAGTTTTTTGAAATTCTTTAATGGGCTTGAAATCACTTTCTATTATGCTCTCCTCCAAATTAGATAAATATACTCTTCTCAAAGCAAGTAATTGAGAATCAAGTTTATCATCTGGTATTTTATCAAGAAAATTACCTTTCTGTTGTAAATGAAGAAGTACAGATGATGTTTTTTTACTTCTTACATAGCGATATCTCATAACGGTGGCGATGCATTTTAAAAGATCCGTGCAACTATTTAGTTCAGATTTAGAGAATCTCATAGTTATCCAACTTGAACATTGAATTCTTTATCGTATTTGCTGAATCGGTACTTGAAGCTTCAATCAAATCTAGTCTAAAATTTTTATACTCCACTTGGCATGAAATTAATTTTACCTCATTTTCTTTAATCATTTCCACTTGAAAGTCAATGTCATTTTCATTGTAAGCATAGAAATTAATTATTATTTCTAATATCTCTGGTTCTTTTCCATCTATGGATCCAAATAGATACATATCAAGAAACATATTCATGGGAGCTTCTATTTGGATGTACCAATCTTGCACAAACTCATATTTATTAGATGTATTGTATTTTTTAATCATTTCAAAAGTAGAAGTAGAATGTGATATTGATACTGCCATTTGAGTTGAATAAATTTTCTTTTTTCTTAAGTGATGGTTGTAACATTTCATTTTCTTTTAGGCCAACCAATTCTGCAAATAACAACAAAAATATATTTGCATGAATTAAAATAAATTATAATTTCAAATATTGTCACATAATCTTCTTTTAAATATTGAAAAACCACCTAATCTAACCATTTCTAAGAGAGTGTACATGAAATATAAAACCATCATACCAGTTGAAGGAGGCATTGTTTGTATATCACTTGTCTTTTGTTTCTTCTTCATTACTTTACTTCAAATTTTAGGCACACCACATTCCACAGTTTCTAGGAAAAAATTATGGAATACATGAAATACCAAATATTATTAAACAACCTTATAATACACGATTTCAATTTACATGCACAATAATAAATGAGTACATATGTTATGCAAGTTCACTATATGACACCAAAAGTTATCACCTAGGTAAAATTGCTAGGAAAAGAAACCACCTAATCCAACAATTTCTAAAAGAGTACATAAAATATAAAACCAACATACCAGTTGAAGGAGGCATCGTTTGTATCACTTGTTTTTCTTTTTCTCTTCACTACTTTACTTCGAATTTCATGCACACCAAATTCCACAGTTTCTAGAAGAAAAAATATGGAAGACATGAAATACCAAATATTATTAAACAACCTTATAATACACAATTTCCATTTACACGCACAATAATAAATGAGTACATATGCTATGCAAGTTTACTATATGACACCGAAAGTTATCAACTAGCTAAACTTGCTTGGAAAAAAAACAACCATGTTAGTATGGGTTGTCCTCATTAAAACCCCACTCCTAAGGCTATTTCCATGGGTTTTATTAATCAACAACCAATTATTAACATAATGTCTAACGATTGTAACAAAGTATAAACTAATTTTAAAATTGTCATACCATTTAAAGAATTTGGTGTCGTGTTTCTTGAACTTCCTTTTTCCTTGGATGCTTCCTTTGAATTCTCACTAGCTTCATAGTCCATGGTTTCTGAAAATAAAGTAAAAAATTATTATCACAGTTTCGAATTATTGAAGAAAATATGAATTTATAAATACTATAACTACTCGCATCATTATATGTGTAACAAAATGAACAAGAACAATAACAAGTGTAGAACTCACAATAATAGCTAATCAAGGTTAGAAAAAGGGCACCCCCAAATAATTTATTATGTTCTTTTAATCACGAATATAGGAAAGCAAACATCTACTATGTTTCTTTCTAACACGAGCATAAGCACATTTCCAAAAGACATTACATTGTGAATGTTAGGCCCCTATACTACTAGGGTAACCCCTTATTGTTATTAATACAACCCCCTTATTATATTGATGTACCCATGTAGTGCCCATATTGTTACTATTGTGTCCCATAGAAGCCCACTATTGTTATTATTGTGCCCTTACATTATTATTGTTATGTCGGCTCTGATTATATTATGACCTCTTAGACTCCTATATATAGAAAGGAGGTCTTTTCATTTGTATCATCCGAGAATTGTTCATTTGTGTAATGTAAAGGAGGTTGACCCCTCGAAGAGGCTAGATTCTAAGTCGTTCAACTATCTTTTCTATCCTTTTGTGAGCTGGTTTCATAACATTTGGTATCAGAGCTTTGGATTCTAGGGTTGTGCTGCTCCAAATAGGTCATCGTGGCATTTTCGCTATAACTTTTTTTTTGTGACGTTTCAAACGTAAAAAAAAAAAAACCATTTGAGATGAAATCGCATTAAACCTTGGGTCCAAATTTTAGAGATTTTAGCGCTATATTTGTGGAGATATGATCTGAGGAAATTGGGCTTTTTGCAGACTCCTAAATTACATTCCAAACAGGTGACCTAGGGAAAATCGTCATAACTTTCTCTCTGAGCATCGGATTGAAGTTTCATAAGAAGGTACAGAAAGAGGACGGACTCTAGTTTCTTGTATATAATTATCAAAGCCAAAGGTCGAAACAGTGACACGTGGCATGTCGCACAAGTTCATTCTACTGAACTAGTCTATAATCAGGTCACTGTGGGAGATTTGGCATAACTCTTCCTTGGAGAATCCAATTTGGATCAAACTGGTGGCATTGGAAAGAGGACACATAGGGCTATTGCAGGTCGCAATTTCAGAACTGGAAGAACCGAAATTACAGAGTTATAGTCATTTCAAGATCGAGCTCCTAAAATCAAGAAAAGGCGATATGCGAAAGTTTGATGGAAAGGGTCTGGTAAATTGGATACATAAGATGGAGCAATATTTTGATCTACATGGTGTACCACTGTTACAAAAGGTATGTATTGCATCTTCATATTTAGAACCAGATCAATTTTTATGGTATAAAGGGCTTTGTTCTCGTAAACAACTTGTTACGTGGTCAATTTTCACAGAGGAAATGATAGCACATTATGAGGATACAAAGAGCAACAACTTCTTTAGAGAAACACCCCAACAATTAGAAAGGGTAAAATGGCTTTGTTACATAGTGGAAAGTAAAATTATGGCAACAAGGAATTCTACCCCTCACAACTATAAAGATGGAAGTGTTGTTTCTCCTAGCCTTCCACAACCTACAAGGGTTACACCACAACAATTGGAAGAAAAAAGAGAAAAAGGGCTTTGTTACAATTGTGATAGCAAATGCACTAAAGGTCATAAGTGTGCTGAGAAGAAATTATTTTACATAGAGTATGAAGAGGAGGAAGAAAAGGATCAAGAAACATCAAAAGAAGATGATATATGCCAGGACCCAACCCCAGAGAAAGAAGAAATGAATCAGACCATATCTTGTAAAGCATTGGCAAGAATTGCCACTCCTCAAACTATCAAGATAGAAAGACATATCAAGAAGAAAAAGGTGCAAGAAGTGAAAGATCACATCAAGAAAGAAGAAATGAATCCAACCATATCTTGTAGTTCATTGGTCGGAATTACCATTCCTCAAACTATAAAGATAGAAGGACATATCAAGAAGAAAAATGTTCAAGAAGTGAAAGATCACATCGAGCATCAAGAAATGAATTCGACCATATCTTGTAAAGTATTGGAAGAAATTACTCCTCAAACTCTAAATATAGAAGGACATATCGAGAAGAAAAAGTTTCAAGCAGTGAAAGATCACATCAAGCATCAACAACAAGTTCTCCAACTTTTAAAGGATAATGCCACTTTGGTGCAAAATCGAATGAAACAATAGGTAGATCAACATCGTAGTGAAAAATGTTTTGATGTAGGTGATTGGGTATTTTTATTGCTACATCTCAAGCAAGCTATTTATGAGAAGGAAATGTTGGCAATACTACATGCACTTAAGAAATGGTGACCTTACCAAATGGGAAGACACTTCAAGGTAAAAATGGATCATGATAGTCTTAAATACTTTTTAGAACAACTATTATCTTTAGAAGAACAGAAACAATGTGTCACAAATATGATGGGTTATGACTTTGACATCATCTATAGAAAATGGAAGCAAAATTTTGTTGCAGATGTACTCTCAAGAAAGGATGAGGATGTGGAAGCATTTTTTGTGCTATTTCTATTATCCAACCAGATTGGATAAGCGAAACAAGGGATGAATGGAAGAAGGACGAAGAAGTATGGCCACTTATTCAAAAGTTGCAAAAGATCCCAATTTAAACAATATTGCCAAAAATTAAAGAGGAAGGAAAAATCATATTGGAACCTGGAGCAGTCACAGAAACAAGAACCCGACAGCTACGAAATCGATCAATTTTAGAGTATCTCATCAAGTGTAAGAACTTACTCGCTGAAGATTCCACATGGGAGGACAAGAATTTTATGCAGAAGCATCAAGAACTACTCAAGCGGTGAGGACAACATTTTTTGAAGGAGAGGGGCATGTTAGGCCCCTATACTACTAGGGTAACCCCTTATTGTTATTAGTACAACCTCCTTATTATATTGATATACCCATGTAGTGCCCATATTGTTACTATTATGCCCCATAGAAGCCCACTATTGTTATTATTGTGCCCTTACATTATTATTGTTATGTCGGCTCTGATTATATTATGACCCCTTAGACTCCTATATATAGAAAGGAGGTCTTTTCATTTGTATCGTCCAAGAATTGTTCATTTGTGTAATGTAAAGGAGGTTTCCCCCTCGAAGAGGCTGAATTCTAAGTCGTTCAACTATCTTTTCTATCCTTTTGTGAGCTGGTTTCATAACAGTGAATAAATAAAAACAACTGTAGAGACCACAACAATATCATATATACACAAAATTTATCTCTTATAGTCATGTATATTCTTAGTTTTCTTTAGAAAAAATAAAAGCAAAACACAATGAAAGAACATTAACTATGGCGATCATTAGATTTTCTTCTAGATCTTCATCTAGCACAAAGACAAACACATAGCAACTTTGCAAGGTGAAAGAAATATAGAATGTGATAGAATTACTTCTAACAGGAACACACACATATTTCCAACAAGAATGTTGCAAAGAAAAATAAATATTCTCATCCTAGATTTATTTCTATCACAAACGCATGGATATTGTCAATAAAAACATTGTAAGGTGAAAGAAATCTAGCACATGCTAGAATTATTTTTAGCACGAACACATTCATATTTCCAAGAAAAACATTGCAAACCAAAAGAAATCTAGCACAAGCTAGATTTCCTTCTAGCACAAACACAAACAAATTTTCATTAAAAATATTTCAAGGCAAAGGAAATGTAACTCATGCTAGACTCTATTCTATGACATACAAGAAGATTGCCAACAACAGCATTGCATTGTAAAGCAAATCTAGTGCATGATAAATTTCCTTCTAGAACAAACATAAAAACAATGTCAATAAAAACATTGCAATAATAATATCTCCTAGGACATCTCCATGCTTATGACATTTGACCTTGCCTTTTAGAGATAATGAGGTTTTAGTCCATGCCTACGTAGACTATTGTTACAATATAAAAAATGTTAATCCCTCAAATGATTAGAAGACCCTTCATATGGAATATGTGGTCTAAGAATGGGATATTGTACAAACATAAGCATGTTGCCAACAACATTGCATTGTGAAAAAAAACATTCTATATTACCCTCTATCACAAACACAAACACATTGTCAATAAAAACATTGCAAGGTGAAATAAATATATCACACGTTAAATTTCATTTTAGCATAAAAACAAACACATAACAACATTGTAGGGTGAAATAAATCTAACATGTGTTAGAATTACTTTTAGCAAAAATACAAACATGTTACCAATGACAATATTCCAAGTAAAAGTAAATGTAGCACATGCTAGATTTATTTCTACTACAGACACAAGCACATTGCCAATAACAACATTGGAAGGGGAAAGAAATTTAAGCATGCCACATTTCTTTCTGATAAAAAAAAAAAAAAACTCATATCAACATTGGTAGGTGAAAGAAATCTAACATGTGATAGATTTAATTCTAGCACAAACACAAATATGTTGTCAACAAGTGCATTACAACAAGGTAAAAGAAAATCTAGCACATGCTATATTTCCTTATAGCACAAACATAATAAATAGCATTATTATATGACTAAAGAAACCCAACACATGTTGGATTTACTTCTAGCACAAACGATAGCGTATTACCAATAACATCATTGTAAGGCAAAAGGAATCTAGCACCCACAAGATTTTCTTCTAGCACAAACAAAAACATATTGTGAATAATAGCATTGTAAAGTGAAATAAATCTAATGCATGCTATATTTAATTCTATCACAAACACAAGCACAAAAAAACATTGCAAGATGTCAGAAATCTAGTATGTGGTAGATTTACTTTTATCACAAATACAAGCATATTGTCAACAACAACACAACAAGAAAAAAAGAAATCTACTGCATTCTAAATTTTCTTCTAGCATAGACAAAAACACATTGCAAGATAAAAACAACGCAAGGCATTTGATTTCCTTATGGCACAAATAACTATGTTTTCAAAAATAATATCACATTGTGAAAAGAATATAACACATACTAGATTTCCTTATGGTACAAATCCACAAACATATTTCCAACAACAACATTACTAGACAAAACAAATCTAACACACGCTAGATTTCCTCCTATCAAAAACACAAGAACGTTGCAATTAACAACATTACAAGGTGAAAGAAATATAATGCATATTATATTTCCTTCTAATGCGAACATAATCACATAACAACATTGTAGGGTGAGAAAAATTTAGTCTACGTTACATTTACTTCTAACACAAACATATAAATATTTCCAATGACAACATTATCGCAGAAAAAAATAAAAAATAAATAAATAAAATAAAATAAATAAAAAAAATAAAAAAAATAAAAAATAAAAAATAAAAATCTACCACAAGCTAGATTTCCTTTTAGCGCAAACAAAATCATGTTAGCAATAACAACATTGTAATGTAAAAGAAAATCTAACATGTGGTAGATTTCCTTTTAGCCCAATCTCAAGCACATAGAAACATTGTAGAGTGAGAAATACAGCAAGTGCTAGATTTATGGCTACCACAAATACAAACACGTTTCCAACAACAAAATTGTATAGTATAAGAAATCTAGCTTGTGTTAAATTTTCTTCCAACACAAACACAAGCACATTTAAATTTGAAAGAAATCTGACATATGCTATATTTCCTTATAGCACAAACACAAGAACTTAACAATATTGTAGGACTAAATAAGTCTAATGTGTGCTAGATTAACAACATTGCAATGTAAAAGAAAATCTAACATGTCTTAGATTTCCTTTTAGCACAAACTCAAGCACATAGAAACATTGTAGAGTGAGAAATCTAGCAAGTGCTAGATTTATGTCTATCACAAATACAAACACGTTGACGAAAACAACAATGTAGAGTATAAGAAATCTAGCTTGTGTTAAATTTTCTTCCAACACAAACACAAGCATATTTAAATTTGAAAGAAATCTAACACATGCTATATTTCCTTCTAGCACAAACACAAGAACATAACAACATTGTAGGACTAAATTAGTCTAATGTGTGCTAGATTAACAACATTGCAATGTAAAAGAAAATCTAACATGTGTTGGATTTCCTTTTAGCGCAAATTCAAGAACATAAAAACATTGTAGAGTGAGAAATCTAGCAAGTGCTAGATTTATGTCTACCACAAATACAAACATGTTGCAAACAACAACATTGTAGAGTATAAGAAATCTAGCTTGTGTTATATTTTCTTCCAACACAAACACAAGCACATTTAAATTTGAAAGAAATCATACACATGTTATATTTCCTTCTAGCACAAACACAAGAACATAACAACATTGTAGGACTAAATAAGTCTAATGTGTGCTAGATTAACAACATTGCAATGTAAAAGAAAATCTAACATGTGTTAGATTTCCTTTTAGTGCAAACTCAATGACATAGAAACATTGTAGAGTGAGAAATCTAGCAAGTGCAAGATTTATGTCTACCACAAATACAAGCATGTTGCCAACAACAACATTGTAGAGTATAAGAAATCTAGCTTGTGTTAAATTTTATTCCAACACAAATAGAAGCACATTTAAATTTAAAAGAAATCTAACACATGCTATAATTCCTTCTAGCACAAACATAAGAACATAAAAACATTTTAGGACTAAATAAGTTTAATTTGTGCTAGATTAACAACATTCCAATGTAAAAGAAAATCTAACATGTGTTAGATTTCCTTTTAGCTCAAATTCAAGCACATAGAAACATTGTTGAGTGAGAAATCTAGAAAGTGCTAGATTTATGTCTACCACAAATACAAGCATGTTGCCAACAACAACATTGTAGAGTATAAGAAATCTAGCTTGTGTTAGATTTTATTCCAACACAAACACAAGCACATTTAAATTTGAAAGAAATCTAACACATGCTATATTTCCTTCTAGTACAAACACAAGACCATAACAACATTGTACGACTAAATAAGTCTAATGTGTGCTAGATTAACAACATTGCAATATAAAAGAAAATCTAACATGTGTTGGATTTCCTTTTAGCGCAAATTCAAGCACATAGAAACATTGTAGAGTGAGAAATCTAGAAAGTGCTAGATTTATGTCTACCACAAATACAAGCACGTTTCCAAAAACAACATTGTAGAGTATAAGAAATCTGGCTTCTGTTAAATTCTCTTCCAACACAAACACAAGCACATTTAAATTTGAAAGAAATCTAACACATGCCATATTTCCTTCTAGCACAAACACAAGAACATAACAACATTGTAGGACTAAATAAGTCTAATGTGTGCTAGATTAACAACATTGCAATGTAAAAGAAAATCTAACATGTGTTAGATTTCCTTTTAGCACAAAGTCAAGCACATAGAAACATTGTAGATTGAGAAATATAGCAAGTGCTAGATTTATGTCTACCAAAAATACAAGCACGTTGCCAACAACAACATTGTAGAGTATAAGAAATCTGGCTTGTGTTAAATTTTCTTCCAACACAAACACAAGCACATTTAAATTTGAAATAAATCTAACACATGTTATATTTCCTTCTAGCACAAACACAAGAACATAACAACATTTTAGGACTAAATAAGTCTAATGTGTGCTAGATTAAAAACATTGCAATGTAAAAGAAAATTTAGCATGTGTTAGATTTCCTTTTAGCACAAACTCAAGCACATAGAAAGATTGTAGAGTGAGAAATCTAGCAAGTGCTAGATTTATGTATACCACAAATACAAACACGTTGACAACAACAACATTGTAGAGTATAAGAAATCTTGCTTGTGTTAAATTTTCTTCCAACACAAACACAAGCACATTTAAATTTGAAAGAAATCTAACACATGCTATATTTCCTTCTAGCACAAACACAAGAACATAACAACATTGTAGGACTAAATAATTCTAATGTGTGCTAGATTAACAACATTGCAATGTAAAAGAAAATCTAACATGTGTTAGATTTCCTTTTAGCGCAAACTCAAGCACATAGAAACATTGTAGAGTGAGAAATCTAGCAAGTGCTAGATTTATGTCTACCACAAATACAAGCACGTTGCCAACAACAACATTGTAGAGTATAAGAAATCTAGCTTGTGTTAAATTTTATTCCAACACAAACACAAGCACATTTAAATTTGAAAGAAATCTAACACATGCTATATTTCCTTATAGCACAAACACAAGACCATAACAACATTGTAGGACTAAATAAGTCTAATGTGTGCTAGATTAACAACATTGCTATGTAAAAGAAAATCTAACATGTGTTAGATTTCCTTTTAGTGCAAATTCAATCACATAGAAACATTGTAGAGTGAGAAATCTAGCAAGTGTTAGATTTATGTCTACCACAAATACAAGCACGTTTCCAACAACAACATTATAGAGTATAATAAATCTGGCTTCTGTTAAATTTTCTTCCAACATAGACACAAGCACATTTAAATTTGAAAGAAATCTAACACATGTTATATTTCCTTCTAGCACAAACACAAGAACATAACAACATTCTAGGACTAAATAAGTCTAATGTGTGCTAGATTAACAACATTGCAATGTAAAAGAAAATCTAACATGTGTTAGATTTCCTTTAAGCGCAAAGTCAAGCACATAGAAACATTGTAGATTGAGAAATATAGCAAGTGCTAGATTTATGTCTACCACAAATACAAGCGCGTTGCCAACAACAACATTGTAGAGTATAAGACACTGGTTTGTGTTAAATTTTCTTCCAACACAAACACAAGCACATTTAAATTTGAAATAAATCTAACACATGTTATATTTCCTTCTAGCACAAACATAAGAACATAACAACATTTTAGGACTAAATAAGTATAATGTGGGCTAGATTAACAACATTGCAATGTAAAAGAAAATCTAACATGTGTTGGATTTCCTTTTAGCGCAAACTCAAGCACATAGAAACATTGTAGAGTGAGAAATCTAGCAAGTGCTAGATTTACGTCTACCACAAATAAAAACACGTTGACGAAAACAACATTGTAGAGTATAAGAAATCTAGCTTGTGTTAAATTTTCTTCCAACACAAACACAAGCATATTTAAATTTGAAAGAAATCTAACACATGCTATATTTCCTTCTAGCACAAACACAAGAACATAACAACATTGTATGACTAAATTAGTCTAATGTGTGCTAGATTAACAACATTGCAATGTAAAAGAAAATCTAACATGTGTTAGATTTCCTTTTAGCGCAAATTCAAGCACATAAAAACATTGTAGAGTGAGAAATCTAGCAAGTGCTAGATTTATGTCTACCACAAATACAAACATGTTGCCAACAACAACATTGTAGAGTATAAGAAATCTAGCTTGTGTTAAATTTTCTTCCAACACAAACACAAGCACATTTAAATTTGAAAGAAATCTAACACATGCTATATTTCCTTCTAGCACAAACACAAGAACATAACAACATTGTAGGACTAAATAAGTCTAATGTGTGCTAGATTAATTTCTATCACAAACACAAGCACATTGCAAGCTAAAGGAAACATAACACATGCTAGATTCCTTCTAGCACAAGCAACCATATTTCCAACAACAACATTGCACTGTGAAATAAATCTAGTGCATGCAAGATTTCCTTCTAGCCCAAAGATAAGCACATTTCCAATAACAACATTACAAGGTGAAATAAATCTAATGTTTGTTATACTTCCTTCTAGTATAAACACAAGCAGACAAAAACATTGTATGGTGAAAGAATTCTAGTGCATGCTAGATTTACTTATAGCACAAACACAACCATGTTGACAAAAACAACATTGTTAGATCTTAGGCTTTTGTGATCCATATTGTAAATGAGATGTCTATTGGGTTAATCAAATCCTAATGATGTGAGTAATCTGAAAGACCATCATTAACAACAACATTATAGGGCAAGGAAATCTAGTGCATGCTAGATTTCCTTCTAACACAAACATAAGCACATTACAGGATGAAAGAAATCTGACTCATGCTAGACTTCCTTCTAGCACAAACACAAGAACATAACAACATTGTCAGGTTAAAGAAATATAACACACACTAAATTTACTTCTAGCATAAACTGAAACATATTTCCAATAACAACATTGCAATAAAACAATTCTAACATGTGCTAAATTTCCTTATAACACAATCACACGCAAATTTCCAATAACAACATTGCAAGGTCAAAGAATTATAGCATATTTCCTTCTAGCAAAGACAATGAAATTTCGAACCACAACATTGCATTGTGAAAGAAATTTAGTGCATGCTAAAATTCCCTTCTAGTTGAAACAAAAGCACATAAAAACAACGTAAGGTGAAAAAATATAGAATGTGTTATATTTACTTTTAGTAAAATTTCAAGCCTATTGTCAACAACAACATTATCAAACAAAAGAAATCTAACACATGCTAGATTTCATTATATCATAAATACAAGTGCATTGCTAATAACAACATTGCAAGATGAAATAAATCTAATGAGTGCTAGATTTCCTTTAGCACAAATAAGCACATAACAACATTATAGCTTCAAACAAATCTAGTGCTTGTTAGACTTACTTCTAACACAAACACAAGCATGTTTCCAACAACACTGCAGGGAAAAAGAAATCTATAATGTGTTAAATTTTCTTCTAGCACATAACAAAATTGTAGGATTAAAGAAATTCAACACATGTTAGATTTACTTTTAGCACAACCACAATTATATTGCCAACAACAACATTGCAAGGTAAAATAATTTTTTCACACGATAGATTTTCTTCTATTGCAAATATAAACACCTTATCAAAAACAAAATTGCAAGGTACAATAAATCTAACGTGTGCTAGATTTCCTTCTAGCACAAATACAAGAGCATAACAACATTGCATGCTAAAAGAATTCTAGCACATGTTAGATTTACTTCTAGAACAAAAGCACGCATATTGTGAACAACAATATTATAGGTGAAAGGAAGTCTACCACATGCTTGATTTTCCTTTATCAAAAATAGAAAATAAATTGCCAATAACAACATTGCAATGTGAAAGAAATCTAACATATGCTAGATTTACTTTTAGCACAAACACAAACAAATTGCCAACAACAATATTGCATATCAAAAAAATTCTAGTGCTCGCTACATTTTATTCTATCACAAACACAAACACATTGCCAACAATAACATTACAAGGTGAAGGAAATGTAACGCATGGTAATCTATTTCTGGTGCAAACAACCAAATTGCCAATAACAACATCACATTTTGGAAGAAATATAGCACAAGCTAGGTTTCCTTTTAGCACAAACATAAGCATTATCAATAAGAATATCACAAGGTGAAAAATTTAACAAGTGCTAGATTTTATTCTAGCACAACATTACATCACAACATAAATCAAGCACATGCTAGATTTCTTTTTTGCACAAACACAAACACGTTGCTGAAAACACCATTGCAAGGTGAAGGAAATCTAACCCATGCTAGATTTTCCTATAGAAAAAACACAAGCACATAACAACATGGTAGGGTGAAAGAAATCTAGCTCGTGTTAGATTTACTTTTAACAATTCCAATAACATTGGACCCACATTTTACAGCTGATATCACATTTTACACCTCAATACTCTGTCGTAGGGAAGAATATAAACACCTATCAAATAAAAGTGTCTTGATATTTATTATACAAGGCCAATCGGAAAATTCAAAGGTGGCAATTCAACACCTTGTGTGTGTTGCCTTGAAGCTCTGTAGAATGAAAGATAAATGCAGGTGATAGCAATTTGAAGGTTTAGTGTTTAGGTTTGGAAGGTTTTGTGGTATGAACTTCATCGTCATCTGATCTAATCAATGGCCATGTGATCCCCTAAAGATGATGTGTATTGTCTAGTTCAA